>KV448161.1:0-109853 GCA_001658105.1 Rhizopogon vinicolor AM-OR11-026 | reverse complement strand
GCGAGTCTACGAATTGTCTATGGATTCGGCTAACTTTCCACGAAAAGAATTACTAATGCTCCCGGATTTTCTACGCGTAGTCTACGGTAGAGTCTACCCACGTACTCTCAAAGTTCTGCAGTTGGCCGACTCCAACAAAGTACATAGGGGTTTGTTCACCTGATGCGTGGGAATTAATAAATGGCTCATAACATCGATCAAAACACTACATGAGTCATGACTTGAGCGCTGTTTGGCAAGACATGCAGTATTCCGAGTCTTTATCCAAGAAGGAACAACTATCTTCCTTCATCTATAAAGGTCTGGCTGCGGGAGACTAACATATAGTATTGGGCACGTAAACCAAAAATCACCCATTCTCCCTCCTTTTCTTCAACTCACACATGATGTCGACTCCGAATTCCACTAGCAAAAACAATTTGCGAATCTTGTCCCCCTTCATTCTTCCATGGGGTCAAATGCTCTTCAGAGATTCATCATTTTTTACACGTCCTGGTGCCCTTCTGCATTGCTCTCCCCTCCCGAAGTACGAGCAGCTGCGCTCTCTGGACATGGTCACCGCCAACCGTGATTCCGACGCTTAGTCTCATCGTCAAATTTAGATCCCACATCACCGTAGCCGAAGGACGGTGTTTTTGAGCTATTCGTTGCTTGCTTGGTGATTTAGTCCCAGTTCCTGAGGTTTATGGCTGGTACGAAGATGAAGGAGACACGTTGGAAGAACTGTGGCCAGACCTGTCTACCACATAAAGACTGGGTATCTGCGTCAGACGGTCGATTCTTTGTGCACTCTTAGGCAACCTGCGGAGGACCAATTTGTTGGTAAGCAAACGACACCTTACTGTGTCGAGTAAAGAATGAATATTCTGTGCGTACTAGGTCATATAGGACGACAGCTACTTCTTGATGTTGTACTAGAATGCTACAGGAATAGTCCTGGTCCGTTTTCTTCTGTCGCACAATTCTATGATTATTTCGTTAATCCTAGAAAGAGATCTGTTCCTCCACACCCAATGCGACCTGACCTTCCCGACAACGTACCAATCGTCTTCACCCATGGAGATCTACACCCGCGCAATACGTGTCATCTACCGCACCCACCCGTCTGGCCGCCCTCGTAGATTGGCTCCAGTCTGGTTGGCCCCCGGCGCACTTGGAGTATTGCAAAGCGCGCTGTGCCGCAGAAATAGCTGGAGACTGGCAGGTTACTTATATTCCAAAGTTCCTGAAAACGTACCCCGAATACCATGTCACATGGGACTATTTTGTGCTTAAATTAAGAACGTAGGGGCTTTTGGGAGATGCACATCTAGCAGCGCCCTAGTGTGTGTTGAGCGCAGCTCGCAGACTGGGTCTGAGACCCCCTGTGACTTTGGATGCGTGGTATATAGTAAACGCGTCATCTCCGCTGGGACGTGAGGTGTAGTTGGCATAATAATTTCGGTGAGATGTCTGGCATGTTCTTCCTGATCGAATTCACAACGTACAGGTACGATAAAGGAATCATATTCAAGTTCAGTTTACCAGGAAAATCATTTGGTATCCTCCCCGGAGTTCTCTTTCCAAACGACATGACAATCGCCACAGCTGTGACACCGGTATTCGATTTGTGATCGAATAGGATTTTGCTTCTGTGAATCCCGCAACTCCTTCCAATGGTGTATCGGTCAACCTGGGTCTAAATTGGCGCACCTCGCTGATACCGTGTGCTGCACGTTCGCTGATGCTGTTCAAGCACGCCCATAAAGCATGCCTCATAGCATCGTGCGCCGTCCGCAGTCTGAGAATATAAACGAGTCGCTCGAGTACTTCCTATCCCAAACCATCCCCACAACCAAAAGCAATCGAATTAGCATGAGTTGGAGGAGTCTCGACAGCACTCCCGAAAGTCTTCCTCGTCCAATGACATCAGTCCCGTATCGCCTTTCGTCACCGGAAAGCTTTCCCTCGCGTCCGTCCAGCGCTCTCTCTGGCTCTCAGGTATCTTTTAACTCACCTACGTCCATATCTGCACGCTCGCATTCGGTGCACACAAGGCTTCCCGGACTGCTAAATCAGTCGTCCGTTGTAGCAAGCCCGGTCGAGTCTGTAAAAAGCATCTCCTCCTTTTTTACGAAGCTGAGGTCTGTATCATCTACTCCGAGACATTCCGAATTCTATCTACAAGATGAATTGTCTGTCTTCCTTGTAGGTGATCCAAGCCTCTAACTTTCCGAGAATCTTCAATAAGGCGCATTTTTAAACAGGTAGAAGGGATACTATTCCGTGTACACCGTTTTTTTTTGCAGCGCGAGTCGGATGTGTTCCGCACTATGTTTGTGTGCCCTCCAACCCTAGACGGCCCTGAAGGACGCACTGACGACAGGCCGATCGTCCTGCCTGAAGTCACTGTTGCAGAGTTTGAGTGCTTGCTGAAGTTCTTATATGACAGGTTCGCCTCTCAATCTCGCCTTGTCTCATATCAACTAACTGATTCTCAGGAACACCACACCATCTCCTCTCTCAACCACGGAAGAGTGGATCAAATTGCTGTCGATATCAACGCGCTATAGCATGGAACGGATCCGTACAAGAGCGCTGCAGGAACTGGAGTACATCCCACCGCTTGATCCCATCCGGCGGATTGCCTTGGCGCGGAAGTACGACGTACGGGAGTGGCTGTTGCCCTCGTATGTGACGATCTGTTTAAGGCGGCAGCCTTTGAATGTACTCGAGGCGGTGGAACTTGGGCTGGAGACCATGGTCCTGATTGCGATGGCCAGAGAGTCCGTCAGGGATCCTGGTACTCTGAAAGCTTTCGACGATGCCAGGTCGTCGGTAGGCTATGAAGAGTTCATGACGGAGGTCGTCGCTGACGTGTTGGGTATGCGAGATGGCGAGGACGCAGGTGCTTGAATACGTAATATGTAGCGCGCAGCTTCTCAAAGGACTGAAGGGAGTATATTTGGCCTAGTACGATGATAATGATGACAGTTGGATACAATTACAGGAGCAAGTAGGATTCTCTTGTGTTATTTTATTTTATTGTAAGTTCGATGAAGGCCATCAAGAACAGGGTAAAATGGTGAGCAGACAACTCTACTTCATACTGATCTGATGCTGGAAGTCTGGCACAGCGATGTTAAGTCCCATGCCATTTGCAAAGGAAACGACGTACCTCAGCACTGCCGGTAATGGTGACAGGGGACGATCTGTTTGGGGGAGAAGTAGAGACGGCGGAAGAAGTGCGTGCAATGGCGGACAAATCGATATCTATAAACAAGATGATGAGCTGTTGCAAGTCTTAGATTTACGCGGTGACCGACCTTGTCCCTTGAGTGCATTCTTCCTGAACTGCCTAGCACTCTCCCTATCTTCCTCAGTAAAGGAGTTGGCCCGCTTCTCGAGGATGGGCTTCTTGGGAACTTTAACAGCTGGAGCACGTGTTATTAGCGTGGTGCATGGCGACGAAGCTAATATACGTACAATTGTCGCCTTGCTGCTCTGCGGCGGCTTCCTCGAGCTCAACCCGCTCGTCTTCGCGCCAGGCAGCCTCGAGGTAAGCTTCGTCCTTGATGCTGCCCCAATTGTGTTGTCCACCACCGTTTTTGCGGATGGACTTGTCGAGGCCTGACTTGGACTCAGAACGATCCCGTATTATAGCACGAGGGAAGGTAGCGCGCGATGTGCGTGTCATGATGAAGTTCTGGTAGTAGGTGGTGGATGTTGTGTTGGGAAATGTAAAGCGACAATGAGATTTGGAATCGCAAGTAGCTGTACTTTATACCGCACATGCCACGCCACCTTGTGACTACAACTTGATCAATATTCGAGACAATTCTACGACTCGTGATCACAACGGCTAATTTTTGTCAGTCTTTTGTTCCAACCGGATCACTTCAATCCTTTTTGTGATTTTACCTGTACATTACGTTCCACGGGTGCTGCGGGCCTAACGCCCTTTATTCTGACGCGCTTCGAACAAGGCCGTCTGATCATCGACTGTCTTTGGAGACTCCAGCGTCATAAATGCGGGGAAACGTGAGAACACTGTGCTGCCACGTGACCGAAACACCACAAAGCTCCTTTGTTTGTCACGGTCACGGTAACCTGAGCGTTCTTTGTGAATAGTCCCCTTGAATGGCATAATGGAAAACGCACTTCGATCTCTTCTGCGGTCATCTGAGGATCTCAAGGCTGCACTCGATACCGAGATCACAAAGGAACATGGCCTTGCGAGCTCTTCCGGAACTGAACGATCCAGGCGCGTCCTGGCCGTAGTAGCGCACAAAAAGGATTACATGGGAGACGAGGAAGGCAGGTGTGTAACCTGCTTTCTGTTTTCAATAATCCTCGCGCAACATCTGTGGCTTTTACGCACAGATGGTCTCCCGTGGTGTACATATAGTACCCCTACTGAGCTTCGCTCCTTTAACTTTGTACTGATATGACTCTGTAAAGTGTTCTAATTTTGAAGTGCAAGCCGGGTTCCTCTATCGGGGACTTGATTATTGAAGTTGCATACCCCATCTCTCGAAACTTTTCGTTCTTTGTTGCGCAGGCCAGACGAACCACTTTAGACCTTCGCGCATCTGCGGGGGAGAGCGCTGCCGCGCTGAGTCAATCAAGATCAGGTGCGTAAAAGTGGCAGTCGCGCTCTCACTGCTCATTGCTCTGTGCATCGACAGAGCTCACTTTGACTATCAAGTATGAGCTGGCTGCAGAAACACGAAGCCATACTTTCATCACAAGAGATACGCAGAAATTGAAGGCCTTCACTGTAGAATGCAGACGCTTGAAGGACATTTTCAGTCAGCCTTACTTCCTTGACGTCTCCCGCGCATGTACTTACCAGTGCATCTACTAATTGTAGCTAGAAATGAATTTGATGCTGACTTCTCTTGGATGTCGCTTTACACACCAGAGAACTCTTCAAAATGTATGTACGTCCCATTACGCAACTATGGCATTACCAGCTAACTTCATACCTGGAGCCTATGTATCTCCTATAGATTTGCGCATGGTCAATACACCGTTGCACGCACGACTCTCGTCGGCCACTGCAGGTCTGCCAGGGGACGATGCGGCGGATATCGGCATCGTCCGCGAACATTGGATCTACAACAAAGCTATCGAAGAAGCTTCCACTGGGTCATCGGCACGCCTGCTGTATGCTTCATATCATTACTCTGAAATACTTTTAATGGGAAACTTTACAGCATCCGTTTAGGGACCTTCAATGTCAACGGGAAGATGCCATCACAGGACCTCTCTCCCTGGCTCAGACCAATGAAGCATGGTTCAGAGGTGTCTGGATGGATTTCACCTTTGAAGCCAATTTCACCGCTTGACATACCTTCGGAGACGACAGATGACTGTTAGTCGTTTATGGTCGTTATGTCACTTTGACATGGAATGTATCCCTTTTCTTGATTTAGGCGTATCCAGCAGCCCTGGAACCTCCTCCGTCACCTTGGCTCATCCTAGCTTAACCAACGAAGCAAGTGGCTCTGATCCAGATCTCCTTGTACTGGGTTTTCAAGAAATAGATCTTTCAACCGAAGCCCTGTTATATGCCACCAGTACCGTGAGGGAAGATGCATGGGTAGCAGCCATCTTTGCTGGATTGGGTGAGAAAGGCATCCTCTATGAAAAGGTATCGTGTTTCCTCGTACTCTGTTGTTATATGATGAATAATGTCTGTCAGCTTGCCTCGAAACAATTGGTCGGCATGTTGGTCATTGCGATTGTGAAGAAGTCGCGTCTGTCATGCTTCGGCGACATCACACTTAGCGCAACTGGGGCAGGAATCATGGGTCTCATGGTTAGTACCGTCGTGAACATGCTTTCCATGGCCTTTTACCTATATTCATTACGCAGGGCAATAAAGGTGCAACGGCAATACGAATGTCATATACACCATCAGCTCCAGAGATCTCGCCGAGTCCCATAGTGTTCACTTTCGTCAACGCACATCTTGCAGCATTTGATGAAATGGTAGAGAGGCGGAACTTTGACTTTCACGAGCTTTCCAGGCGCCTAGTCTTTTATCCGGCTGACGGGCTTGACTCGGACACAAACGCAGAGATGGAAACTCCGAGAAAAGCTACGGGATTGTTTGAAAGCGATGTATTATTCTGGATGGTACGCTTTTCTCTGGCTCCGTGATTACTTTCTCTCATCCCTTTCGGAACTTTAGGGAGGTTGGTTGATCATTGCCTGACGAGATGAACTTCTGAACTTATCCAGCAAAGATCTAAATTACAGGATCGATCTTGCTGACGGGGATATTAGAGAATTACTATCGTCTTCATCAACCGCGGACAACGTGCCACTTTTGCTAAAGTATGATCAGGTCAGTCGACGACTGATATAATCAGTTCTTGTGCTGAAGTAGCGAGTATGTAGTTGAAGGCTGCTATCACAAGCGAAAAAGCCTTCGTTGGGTTTTCGGAACATGCAATTACACATATGCCGTGCGTAGTCTCCTCCCAAATAACTATTTACGCTAAATTGTTGGGCATGGCAGTTCGTACAGATATGCCTCAAATGGTAATATGTCAGGAGATGCTCTGGGATATGACCGGAAGTGAGTGGTGTTCACAACTCAAACGGACAATGGTCTTATCCTGCTAGGCGTAAACCCGCATGGACTGACCGCATTTTGCATACACGAGCTCCTTATGTCTCAGTCAGGTCATCTTCATATCGTAGTCATCCTAAAATAACGATGAGCGATCATCGCCCAGTGTCCGCTGATTTTCATTTGACTGTATGTTTCTTGTTTCACGACACATTGTTGATCCACTCAACAAGTGTCAGTTATCGATCATTGACAAGACGAGGCGTGAGATTACTGCGTCTCGATTGTATCGAGATATATGGGGCGTGGAGCAATCCTCGAAAATACCAAAGATTCAGCTGCAGTCAACAACATTGGACTTTGGAAAAGTCTAGTAGGTGTTATGTATCGGATTTAGACATTGACTGAAATTTGAATCAAAGCTACAGGCGTCAAGTCCGGCGAAAGCTAGTTATTCAGAACGATGGAGAGGCAAGTTGAATCAGTAGCCTGCCTTCCCATTGTTAAATGTGCGTTTCAGATTCCCTGCGTTTACCGGTTCGTTGCTGCAGATATTAGACAGCCCATCTGTGAGTGATACTCAGTTTCCACATGACTGGCTCATGGAAATTTCCATCGCAGGCCCACAATGGCTTAAAATTGACCCCGCGGTGGTGCGAGGCGTCCTCTTCTTGTCACATTTGAGCTAAATCGCATTCACATATCTTTGTAGGGCCTACTTCGTCCCGGTGAATCGTTGACCATTACTGCTACAGCATTTGTCGATAACTTGGCTGCGTCGCGACTGAATCTCGCATCCCCTAGCTTGGATTGTACTCTCATACTACACACCGCTCTCGGCAAAGATCACTTCATCTCGGTCACTGGCGAATACCGTACGTCCGTTTCTATCCATCTCAATATACTCTACTGAAGACGACGAAAACAGAATATACTTGCTTTGCGAACAAACTTTCCAGACTTATACGACTTTCCAGTCCTGTGAGAGCTATGAAGTCTCCCGACGATGGGGTGTCCGAACGACAGTCAGTTAACGCTCCGAGGGAGTTCATGAAGTTGGTCAATTGGTTAATGACTCATGTCACTGATCCAGTTCGTGCCGCATTGATTTGAAGGCATGCCCTAATGTCCCTCTTAGAATGAATTATTCAACGGTTCTCCCGATGACAACATATGCATGGCCATCAGAGAAGTTCGACAAGTCATCTCTGACATCCGTAGATATATTAATGTTCCTCCTAGTGTCTCGACACCGGAGATCAATTTCCATCATTCAAGTCTCCAGAAGAGCAGAGCCGATATGCAACAGTCATTATTGAGACATTGATACAATTCTTAGACTCGTTGGCAGACCCTGTAGTGCCTGCATACCTTCATGCGCGGTGTCTGCAGATGACTAGTAGGGACGAAGCATTCGAGGTATGTCAACAAAACTTCAGAAGCTCGGCGTTCTGCAATTCACACAAACCTTAGCTACTGGATGAATTCCCTCCTGAATCAGTCAACGTAATGTTCCGCTCGTCGTGGACACGCTTGTAATTAACTCTTTTTAGGTATGGATCTCGCTTACTGCATTCCTTCATTACATATCGCAGCAAAAACAGCCGTCAAGGCCAGTGGCTGATCAAGCAGGCATGGCGGAAAGACTGGGTATGTCCATTATGCAGAATTCATGTGCTTCACCATCTAAATGACGACCTATAGCAATTGTATTTGCACCAGTTTTACTACGTGATGACACAATGGGAACTTATGCCCACGCGTCCCCCATTGGAAAGCGGAATTTTTTGCTTTACTTTCTCAGTTGATCTACTAACTGAATGACGGTTCATATATGCGTACAGTATACACTGCTATATTGGTCGCTGCAGATTCTATAATGAAGGCTGAATGATATCCTTGTCTGCTGCAATGATGTTGACCACCGCACCTCGCCGTGAGTAAGCACCAAGGAAACCAGTCCACATGGAAAAAAAAAACGCTCTTCATTCTTCATCTGTAGGTGAGTTGGTGAGGAACGAAACTCTTAACTGCTGCCCCAATCTGCCCACAACATACCGACAGTGAACATTTCGTTGATTGACCATCCAGCACTCACAGCTTGGCTGTCAGTTGAGTTTCGTTGCAAAAAAACAGTACACTCAATTCGTCAGAGTATCATACGGTGTGCACGTAAGGTAAGCTCGTTTATCCCGTACGTGTGGCTTTAAACTAACATCACTGAGACATAACATCTTTTAATTGGGTTCTGGGAATCGCATCATCAAATGCCCTTCGCTGAAGACGCACTTGAGTAGCCTGCTCAAATGCATAGGCATAGCTGATGAGCTTAAACTCGCTATATGCAGTGCCCATAAAAGAGATTCCAAAAGGAAGCCCTGGGGCTTGAGAGTGAAGCGGAGATGGTGTGGCAGGCAGCACTTCAGTCGTATCTGGTAGAAAGCCGAGGGGCACTAATGTTGAATAACATCAGCCGCGATGGGACCGCAGGACGATGTACTTGCCTGAAATGAGCGGATACCCCGCAATTGCTGCGCGTGCGGATGCCAATCGATCTGTCGGTAGAATTATCGCGTCAAGGCTAAACTGGGCAAGGGTGGCGTCAATTCCCTTGGTGCGCCCCAAGTCGAAATGTTCGGCTAGTGCTGCAAGGTAAGCATCATCGACGTGCGTAGCTTCCGATTCGATCAATCTGCATATTCTTCAGCAAAAGGAACAATGCATAACGAGTTGACATACTGGGATTGATCGTTGTAGAATGGCGGCGGAAGTTCTAGGTCCGCGTGAGCCTTGTTAAATTCTATTAAATCGGCGAGAGTCTTGACGCCTGTCGGAACTTCGAGCAGTCCCGACAAGTACTTGTTAATATCAACTTTGAAGTCCACAGCCAAGACTATATCCTGCTCCTCCGTCTTCGATGCCCATAGTTCTTCAAGTGCATCTGGAAAATCTGCAGGGTCAACGATTTCCGCGCCTAAAGCTCGGAAAACGTCAAGGGATGCGTTGAACGTGTCTTCAACCAGTGCCTTGCTATCGCGGAGAGAGGAACGAGGCACTCCAAGCCGAATGCCTTTTAGGTCTTTTTTGTTGAGCGCTCTCATGTAGTCTGGGACAATTCCAGGCTGATATAAAGTAGCCTCATCTCGAGGATCAGGCCCAGCAATGAAGCTTAGCAAGAGGGCTGCATCAGCGACAGAGCGACACATCGGTCCAGTAGTATCCTGGTGAGAAGAGATAGGTATAACTAGTCTTCATCAGCAGAGTGATATTGGTGGCATCACCAGAAACCTTACCGCCTGCACGAGATACAAGCCCGATCGTGGGCTTGATGCCCACAATATTATTCCTACCACTTGGAAAGACGATGGATCCATCAGTTTCTGAGCCAAGGGATCCCGCTACTAAACCAATAGCTGTCGCAACGCCACTTCCGGAGCTTGAGGCATATGGGTCAGCATTGGGGTAGTATGGGGACAGAGTCTGCCCTCCAAGCGCAGAAAATCCATTGGGAACCTGTCCCCTCATACCAGCCCACTCGGAGAGGTTCGCTTTGCCTAGGAATATAGCTCCAGCTGCACGCAATTTTGCCGCAACACATGCGTCTCGAGGAACAACAGAACCCATCAGTGCATAGGAACCTAGGGTGGAGGAGAAATTTGTGATCTGCCAGTGGTAGATGGCAGCTAACTCAGACTCAGAATGTACCTGCAGTCGTGTTCATTCCTTACCAGAGTTCAATTTACTGGTGTTGAATGTATAACTAGTGATGAAACTTACCTTCTTCATGCAGCGTGGCAATATTGTCTTTCAATAACAATGGTATTCCGTGCAAAGGACCGCGACTGCCTTTGACTTTGCGTTCAGCGTCAAGATCTGCAGCTTGTAATAAGGCTTTTGGGTTTATCTCAATGACTGCATGTAATGCAGGGCCTTTCAGGTTAACTTCTTCAATCCTGCCAAGGTAGGCCTGCAAATGTGTAAGACAGCGTCAGCTATGTACCGGAGCAATAGCTTACCTTGACAAGCTGGACACTACTGAAGTATCCTTTTACTAGACCGCCTTGGAGCTCTGCAATCGAAGCTTCATAAAGATCAGGCAAAGCCGCACCACTGGAAGCTTCGAAAGTCATGCAAGTCTCAGTAGATACTAGAGGCTAAGTATAATCGGGTTTAGGCTTGCTGTTGCAGGAAGACAGTCAAAGATAAGAGTATGCATTGAGTCGTTTTGAAACCGTTCATTGGGATGCTCCATTTTCACTGTCAGCAGCCCAGATGAGTGTGATGACACTCGCCATTGGCAATTTGGTACTGTTACAATGTAGGGATTGGACGACCTTCCGAATTCGTTCGATTATGTACATATTCTAGACCTGGACCCATATCACGATGAACGTCTGTACATAGTTGTATGCCTTGTTACCTGTAAGTCTCTATTGAAGAACGTCCTTTATCTGCGTCACAGGAATTGCTTCAGCATAGGCCCTTCTTTTCAAACGGGCATGTGTAGCCTGCTCAAATGCATACGCGAAGCCAATAAGATTGAATTCACTGTATGCGGTGCCAATAAAGGCTATCCCGAAAGGAAGCCCTGGAGCTTGTGTGTGCAATGGCGCAGGGGGATTTGGGGATACCTCAACGGTGTCTGACTGGAAGCCCAGAGGCACTAAGCATTTGATTTTAGTCTTCTGATTCCCCACGTGTGAAAGGGGATGCTCTCACCCGAAATTATGGGGTATGCGGCAATGGCTGCGGGTTCAGAGGCGACTCCTAAGCAAGTCTGAGGCCCGAGAATTGATGCAAGTACATCATAGTACTTACCGTCCGTGGGAAGAATAATTGCATCCAACCGAAACTTTTGGAGAGTTGCATCAATGCCTCGTGTACGGCCTAAATCGAAATCTTCAGCCAGTGCTGCATAAAAAGCATCGTCCTTCTCCGTTGCTTCAGCCGCAATGAACCTTGCAGGCAGTCAGTAACCCCCGGACAGCACCATCATCACACGTAAACCCACCTCGACTGATCATCATGGTAGGGCGGTATCAGTTCTAAATCCGCATGAGCCTTGTTGAACTCAATCAAATCCGCAAGGTTCTTTACGCCGGTGGGAACTTCGAGTAGCTCCGAAATATACTTGGCCACATCAACCTTGAAGTCCGTCTTCAATACAATAGTTTCTGCTTGAGACTCCTTCATCTCCTCGGCACAGGGGAACTCAGCTGGATCTACGATCTCTGCGCCAAGGGCCCGGAAGACATCCAATGAAGCGTCGAAAGCCTCCAGAATGGTGTCAATATCACGGAGGAACATCCGTGGCACTCCCAGTCGCTTGCCTTTCAGAGCATTGGGATCCAGCGCTTTCATGTAGTCAGGAAGGACACCGGGCTGGTGTAACGTGGCTTCGTCCCGAGGATCAGGTCCGGCGATAACGGAGAGCAACAGGGCTGCATCCGTAACTGAGCGACACATAGGACCAGCCGTGTCTTGATGCGATGAGATAGGAATCACTAAGGAGACTTAGTCGAATGTCAAGGAGGGATTGAAAAATCAAATACCTCCTGCTCGAGAAACAAGTCCTACAGTGGGTTTAATGCCTACCACGTTGTTCCTGCTGCTTGGCGACACAATAGAACCATCCGTTTCAGATCCAAGTGAGCCAGCAGCAAGACCGACAGCCATGGAAACGCCACTTCCAGAACTCGATCCAGATGGATCACCGTTCGGGTAATAGGGGCAAAGGGTCTGACCGCCACGTCCAGAGAAGCCGTTTGGAACCTTGCCACGATAGTTCGCCCACTCAGAAAGGTTCGCTTTACCAAGAAAGATGGCGCCCGCGGCACGGAGCTTAGCTGCGACGAACGCATCCCTCGGGACGATGGAACCCAGGAGAGCATGGGACCCTAATCTCGCCAAATCTTTAATCCAGAACTAGATATTCTTGGACATCATACCAGCTGTAGTGTGCATGCCTCCATGAAGATAAACATCACAGACACGTATGATCGACAATTAAAATACCTTCTTCGTGCAACGTGGCAATGTTGTCCTTGAGTAGCAAAGGCATGCCATGCAGTGAACCCCTGCTGCCTTTGGTCTTGCGCTCAGCGTCAAGTTCTGCAGCTTGCGATAGAGCATTCTTATTTGTCTCGATTACTGCATGGAGCGCCGCGCCCTTGAGGTTGACTTCATCGATCCTCGCAAGATAAGCCTGTAGTCGCATGGGTTGACAATCAAATAAACCAAATCTTTCAGGCATTTACCTTGACGAGATCAACGCTAGTAAAATGTCCTTTCTTAAGACCCTCCTGGAGGTCGGAAATCCCGGATTCGTACAAATCGGGGAACGTGCTCTCCAAGAGCGTGGCGCTATCGGGCATGTCTCCAGGCATTGTGCACTTCAGGCGCCAAAAGAGTTGCAGAGAGGTAACAAGTGGGTTGAAGTCAGACACGCAGTTCCACTACCATTGATAACTTACTATGTACTTCTGGACGTGGGATTAGAGATAAGACTCGAAAATATCACGAGTGCAAGATTGCTGTATAGCAGCGCTAGCACGGCACCCCGCACCGAGACTCGTATGACAATGAAAGATTAGAAGTTCCGGAGTCGTAAAAAAGGGCATCTGAAGAGGCATTCACAGTAGGTCAGTAGTGCTTGGTAGGAGGACTGATAAGTCGGGACCTTCAAGTTTGCAAATTTGAAGTTTCGGATATTATCATTGATCAAGAAAGACCTGGCAGCACATGGTGCGTGATGCATGAGGTGCTCACAGCAGCATGGCATACATACGCGCTAATTGCCCTGTATTCATCTAGTAGGACGCAAAGCCCGAAGTAGTTACATAGATGTTTTCTTTTCCACGTAGGCTACGAGAGTACGAGTCCTCGACAAACGGTATGTTCATGCGATAAAACTAAATGAGTAGTAAAATGTAGAAGGATCGAAGGTATAAAAAAGTATAAGCAAAGCGAATAAAGCACGTCCATTATATACATAGAAGTCAAAAAGCCGTTTGTCAGTCCTTCGTCCCCTTGTCTGTCATTTTGCATCCATATGCAAGTCCGATCATAAATAATCGCGTAGATCATCCGTGGTATATCATGAGGCTCATCGAATATGAGTGGAAGACTAGTCCTTTGTGATTCGTTCGAGATTAGTGTGGGTGAGTATATGCTATTTCCGGCCGGGTAGCCCACCCACCCACCCTAAAGTGCGGTGTTATTTTGGCGCGGGAATGGAGTATTATATAGGGCTATGCTATCGAGTGGAACAACTGGGAAGTCGGTTGTGGAGGCCGAGATGAAGATGCGGTAGACAATCGTCGTGGCCGGTTTGGATTTGGGCGGCGAAAGGTCTATGGGTTACGTAAAGTGTCAGTAGTTGCGAATACCAGCTTAATGAGGCATTGCGTACGTGTCGCGACATGATAAGCTTTGCCATGGACAGAGGCGCTGGATTTTGGTATGATTCTGGTGCGACGAGAGTAAGTTAGTAGTGCGACCTAGAAAGCGATAGAACTTTGGCTCACGTGGTAACTGGAATTGAGGGCCTGGTTGAGATTCGAGTCGTTTAGGTGAAAGTCTTACACCAGTTCCCGTACCAACTCCCGGTAATGGTTTCCCTGGGATGGTCAACGAAAAGGGTAGCGATGTTGGGAGAGTACTCCGCAAAGACCGACTCCACGAGTTGGATAGTGACAACAGAGACGACCAAGAACGAATCTTTTCGTCCGATGCTGTCTCAACAGCAGGACAAGTCCAGAAACGCATAAAAGCATACATTATGCGAGCAAGTAGGAGGAGACAAAGGGATGCTATGCAGGCAAGCATGACAGCAGCGACGCTGGGAAACTTTGTGGGTACAAGGATGCTCATGACGAATGGCAGTCAAGGGTGTACACCTTTTCTTGTTAAAGGAGAAACACGGAGATTGAGAAAAGGGACAAGGGAGACGACGGAGTGCGCTGGCGGCGGGCTTGAACAGGATGACCAGCACAGCTAAGTAACTTGGGGGAAATTGCAACACCGCGTTTCTTTTATAAAATTATTCCGCAATTTACTTGTTGACGTAATTCATTTGAATTATTATTCCCACGCCATCTTATTCGCTTCCCCCGTGTACCGTAAGTACCCCCGATCGACACCCACAACGGATTTAGACCTTCTTTGATCCAAGGATGTTAAAGGTCGTCACAATTGAATGGTATTGTGAAACCAGATATGCACCTTGCATATCATCCGCGACACGTTTATAGATCACGAGGATGTCTGACGCCTAGTCCATGGACATGAGAATGATAATATTAGAACCGAAGCTGGTCCGCGACCAGGTCCATGAAAACCGACACTTTTAAATGCTCACGGGAGCAAAAGCAAATATGTTGATTGTGGAGTGCACACGAGGAAGCATCAAGTCAACGTGGCGGACTCTTTGAGGGTGAGATCTTGAGAAGGCTTCAAAGGTACGGTTTTAGGGAGACGCTCGGTTGAACTTGCGCATCACCAGACAAACCTAACCTAAAAAGTGAGTTCTTCGCGCCTGAACAAGCCCTCCAGGCTCGCTTTAATTTCTGTTAGATCGTGGCGAGTGAGAAGCCGCAACAAGATCACTGTGAATGTGTCTCACGTAAGGCTAGGTGCATGCTGTGAATGCGTGCTCGCGATAGGTTCCCTTGCGCCTATTAGCATTGCTAGATCGATTGTTTATTAAGCCACGCCTACCGGCCGCTATCCAAAGACCCTCGTGTCCGCTATCCTTCCAAACACTCCGTAGCTCGCCCTCATCATCCATTCCCCACATGAGCCCGACCTTCTTTGCGACCTCCTCGCCGCACACCAACCTCACGCTGTCCCGCAGGTCGCCAAAGCTGCATACATACCTCAAGGACTTTTACCTCCACGGCAGAACAGCGCACATACCCTGTAGCAAAAATGACTATGTCTGCTTGAAGTTCAGTCCCATCATCCAATGCCAGGCCATTTGTTGTGAAGCGCTCGATCGAACATCCGCTCTTTAACTTGATACTACCATCTATGATTTTTTCACTTGCACCAGTATCTGCGGGAAAATGCATGTGCCATGCCGGGTGGGACAAAAATGACGATGACGTACTGATGTAGAATCCTCCACCTCGTACGGAAGACAAAGTAGTCACACCGGTTCCGTCAGGGCCTAGATTCGTTTTGAATCCAATACGCTCGAGCCCCTCAAGCAAAGCCCTTCGTTATATCAATCATTGTGTAAGCACACGATGCTTCTGATGGGCGAGATATGGTGCACCTGTCAGTTGTTCCGGCCACCTGAGGCACTTTGCATTGTAAGATCGATTTTTGTGTGGACCAGGGCAGTGCAAGCCCGAGAAGATCAGCAAGCTCAGTCGGGAAGCCGTCATTGTATGTGACTATTCTCTTGTTAATTACTGGTGAGTGAACGTGAAAGGTGGCATACCTCCATGTTGAGCTGCCAAGGCCTGATGTGATACAACAAAAGTGGAAGATCTCTGTATACTGGATGCGATTAAAGTGAGCGACGGGTGCTGGAAACAAACCGGATCTCACATGGTCACGTCGGTGTCATTGTTGCATAGATCTAGTGCAATATCATGCGCTGACAATCTAGTCGTTATATGGATTTATTCTCGCAATGTCATTGAGGTCCTACCGGAGTTGCATGCACCTACAACAATTGCCTTCATGCCTTCATAGCCAGAACCTGTCTTGTATTCGGAAGAATGAACCACTCTACCATGATAGCAGTCCTGTGTAATAATTCTTCGTCACTAGTTGCATTTTTGATAAAAAGCAAACATCACTACCTGCCCAGGAATATCTGGGGTTCGTGGAATACTGCCACCGGGACCAGAAGCAAGGACCACATGCTTGATCTTCAGGCGACGTAATGTGCCTCCACGATCGATGACCACATTCCAAGATTTTGCTGTCTCATCCCATACTGTTTCCATAATACTAGATGATGTCCAGACGTTAAGGTCAAGGAACCTAGCATAACCTTCAAACCAGTCGCCGAGCTGAATGAAAATGTAAAATGGGATGAACTTTCGATAAGAACTGTTGGGAGACTCACTTTTGGTGCAGGGCTGAATAATGGCCAAGTGGAAGGAAATCTGTGTAGGTATGAGTAAAGGTGAAGTTCGGGAAGACTCAGAACATTACCTCAAGTACGACGTCTGATTGTAATCTACATATGTCAAAGTGAGAACCAAATTGGAACTCAATTCACTATACGGGCTTACGGATTAAATTGTGCAAGAACAATGACTTGTATCGAGCCCTCCACTGAAAAGGACTCGTTAGATTGGCGAATATTGAGACTGAAAACATACATTGTCTCCTACTCGTGCGTTACGTTCAATCACTAAAGTAGACACTCCCATGTACTTCAGATGTGCGGCGACTTGCAAGCCGCATTGACCAGCTCCAATGATAAGCACATCTGGATCACCATTAGAAAACTCCAACTCATGGTTTCGTTTCTCTTCCCAGGAGCCACGAAACATCATGCGGCTGCGAAAGACACCGGCCTCGGAAGACTATCAACAGAAATATACAGGAGACAATACATTTTGAATTACCTGAACTGGAAATACTTTCAGTGTATCAAGATGTGTTAATAAAGCATGTGCCTTCCAGCTCTCTTCGAGGCTCGGGCTGCTCCGCACTAGATGGCAAACCCCGCTACCTTTCCCATGAAGTGTCTCGAAGGTAAAACAGAAACGAATAAATGCCAAGTCAGGAAGCGGCGCGACACGAGCAGGCGCGTAGCGTGCCCCCTTGTTCAGTTGGAGAGTTGTGAGACCAGTGGCCTCGAATCGTGCGTCAAGAAGGCGCTTGATATCTTTTCTGCCTCGCAGCGTGCGAAGACTCCAAGTAAGGGCAACGATATCTCTCCAGGAACCAGTTTCGTGAAAGAGGTCAATAATTGAAGCTATGTCACTCATACGAATAGCTTCGACGAAGGCGCTGAACCACTTATTGGCCTCTTCTGCTGGGGAAGTTGCTTCTACGACAGTTCTAGTGATGCCCAGAGAATCTAGAGGAGTCGAGAGATGCAGAACAGCCATCGTCGCAGATAAGGATAAGAGCCGAAAGAATTCGAAGGAAAAGGAAAACCACTATTTAAAGCACTTACATACACTCTCGGGACCGACCCGGGACCATGACCAAATAATATTCCTCACGAAGAATCAAAGAAACACTTACCTTACTGCATCTTGATAATATTGGACACCGATGGCTGCTTTTGTTGAATCGAGAAAGAATTATCAACGCGATGGGCGTTTCGTATTCGAAGATATCCTGGATATTCAACAATCCCCGTGTAGAATTTACATTATCTTCAAACGAAATTTGTGTCTGTTGGCGACAAACACCGGCTGGCTATGGTGTTATCAAGTGCTTCGATGATAAGATCAAGAAGCGTGCTCACTTTTTTTGGCGGCACCGGCTGGACACAAAGATGGTGCGTATATACCATACTCGTGCTGACAAATTCAGTGTAAACAACATCAGATGAATTCCAGAAGCTGGTGGAGAACCTCAAAGTAGTCACTGGGCGCTGAGCCGTAACGTTGTACGACTATCAACTTCCAGTGACAATTTGAGTATTCGACTTGTTTGAGGTATCGCTAAGCCACGCCCCATCTAGTCTCCCATAGGTAAACCCTAATAGAAGGAAGATGGTCGTTTCTTCTGTATTAAGCATCTTCTGTACCTCGTCTTGAACGAGAAACAATGTGATGGGGATGTAGCAGGTAGCCGTGAGGGCAGAATCACTGTTCAACACCCAGTACTCAACATTTAACCCTCGACACAGTTTGCACGGTATCGGTGGTCACTGATTGATCCCTGTGCACTTTATCAAACCATGAATTTGGCTATTGTCAGGCGCAAACCAGATGTTTTAGCAATTGGAGAAGTGACTCTGACGCGACACTCTGGGCAGCGGGAGTTCGGTTCAGAAGAAGGAAGCCGTGGACTGGAAATTACATAATAATCAACTTGAAGTGTGGTGGCGAGTTCAAGTTCTCGAAACTGCCAGAAACAACCGCGTTTCTCTTACAGCATCCGATGATTCCGATCTGACCTTTGTTTATAACTGCGCCGACTTATGACTTGAAAGTCCTGCGATCGTCCTTGAATTCATTTGTTACAGTCGTTATCACGCGCCATGTCTGAGGCACCTGCAGAGCGCCCTATCACCTACTTTGACATCACCATCGGCGACAAGCCCATCGGGCGCATCGTCTTCTCGCTCTATGCAGACCTAGTACCCCAGACAGCTGAAAACTTTCGTGAGTTCTCAGATATATGGTCAATCAGGCCACGAATTTTAACTTTTTTCCAGGTGCATTATGCACGGGTGAAAAGGGTATCGGAAAGTCTGGAAAACCTCTTTGCTATGCTGGGTCTGCCTTTCACCGCGTAATCAAGGGGTAAAAGCTTCCAGCTCCCTGATGTTGTGATGAAGGCTAATGCAGTACACTAGTTTTATGTGTCAAGGTGGTGACTTCACGGCGGGCAATGGTGCGTCCCAGAGTTCAATCCCGATGTTATGAACTCATCCTCTACATAGGTACTGGAGGGGAGTCAATCTACGGCGAGAAATTCGCAGACGAGGGGTTCCCCGTGAAGCACACGAAACCTTTCTTGTTGTCCATGGTATATTTGTTCCTCGGTTTTCAATGAGGAGAGTTGGTTTAGATTGGCTTTCCAGGCGAATGCAGGAAAAGATACCAATGGCTCGCAATTCTTCATCACCGTGAACCAAACCCCCCATCTTGACGGAAAGCACGTGGTATTTGGTGAAGTGATCAAAGGCAAATCAATAGGTATGAGTGTGACTTTCGGGCTTTTTGACGGATTGCTTACGATGTGTAGTACGTGCAATTGAAAACTATCCTACTGCGTCTGGAGATGTACCCACTTCCCCTATCGCTATCTCTGCTTGCGGTGTTCTCTCCCGCGATGATCCGTCCCTCGCGACTTCCGAGGCAACAGTTGGTGACAGCCACGAGGATTACCCTGATGACGATGATTCCGACGTGCAGAATCCTGAAGTTGCGCTGGATATTGCACGAAACATCCGTGAGCTCGGTAACAAGCTTTTCAAAGATGGGCAAGTAGAGCTCGCGCTCAATAAATACCTTAGTGAGCTATCCTCAAGACCCTATTCATTCGTATCATTGACAAAGGTCAGAATCGATACGGTACCTGGATGTGCACCCTGTGTTACCGGAAAATTCTCCACCGGAACTCAAGGACTCGTATGATGCGCTTCTTGCACCCCTTCTACTAAACTCAGCACTCGCTGCTCTGCGCACACAACCCTCGGATGCCCAAACTGCTGTGAAGAACACCACGCGAGCTTTGGAGCGTCTAGAACTGAGCAACGCAGATAAAGCCAAGGCCCTTTATCGCAGGGGGTCGGCACATGTTATTCTCAAGCAGGAAGACGAAGCTGAGGCAGACCTCGTTGCTGCTAGTCAGCTTGCACCAGAAGACACGGCAATCTCCAGTAAGCTCAAGGAAGTGAGGGATGAGAAGAAGAAGAAAAGGGAAAGAGAGAAGAAAGCGTTCAAGAAACTATTTTCGTCATAAAATCCGCCGTAATCATTGGAAGTATACCAATTACTACAAGGGTAATTAGTTTTGGCTAGATTTCATGTGTACTCCGTCAGGGATTTGATTTGCTTGACAGCATTGGGCTATGGTACGTGTGCGAGGTAACTTAACGTGGCGTGGTCTATCAAGGGTGTCGTATGTCCTCTATGTTGCAAGTAGTATGTAACACGAAAATCTCAGTTTCAGAATTGTCTCGATAGGATTACACAGCACCGACGTCAGTGACACGTTGAAGACAAGGTCCTCAGGCATCCACCGCCCCTGATGTTTCCCCTACTAAGAGGCCCGAGCAGTCCCTGTCAGCTGAGCTGCACTAATTGGCCCCTCCTTGAATCCTCTTGTCAGGTACTATTCCTGTCGCGGCTGTACACTCGCAACTCATGCCTTAAGAAGGAACGTAGGCTGTCTTCCTTCGTCTAAGGTTTGCGGCCTACACAGTGACTAGGCCTTACTCCAATCCACTTTCAGTAATCATCCATTATTGATGAGTATAGCCTGCTGCGGCAATTCCCAATTGTCTTCCTATCTGCGCTTCATATTACGACATAGGCTTCCAAAGCAGATTTCTAGACTGTGCTGTTTCGGCGCGCTCAACTCAGCAGGACAACACCTCATACATCGGCGGTTTCGACATTTTTTGTTCAGGCAAGATTTATATCAAAATGTCGAAACCGCTGATGTGTCACTAAAGCACAGTATTACATAGTGCTCGCTCGTCTGGTACATGCTCGCTTGCAGATGAAAATGCCACTTAATGCCCACTCCATTTCTGACACTAGCGTGGCAAGCAGCTCTCTTCTCATTTTGCAGGGTGTTGCTGTTCTCTTCGAGCAATAAAAACTTCAGGTGGGACGAAACACCGACAGTACTTAGCACAAGGCAATGTATTGATTTCTCACATGCAGACCAGTATAAATTTATAACTGCCGGGCTAGCTAGCTTCCCTTACATTCAAGTTGAAGGTACCCGAGCTTGCTCGGTTCCCCTTGCACCACAAATAAAAAGTCCGAACCATGGAATTTCTTTTCATAATTCCGGATTCCGAGATTACTGTGCATTTCTTGTGCAAAGTTTTGACTTCTCGCCTGGCAACCAGCAAGCCAGTGCAAGAGGTACTCTCCCTCCTACGTACGATGAACCGTCCGGGGACCAGAAAGCCCGAAGTCATGGCGCTTAATACTATGAACTCCGCGAAGTCATGTGTACCAATTTCGGTACGAGGACATTGCCATTCTGTCATTTGATACCGAATTATTGATGTCACTCCAGTCTTCTACACAACATATTGGTTCGTGTTGTTCGGAACCTTCGGCTCCCAACCGCCATGATGCGTACTAAAAGCATGGATGTTCTTGATAAATCCCGTGCTTCCCGACCACCACCGGAGTGACGAGGCTGAATATCTGTTCCACCACCTTCGACCTCAACTCAATACCTGTTATACGATCGACAGTAAAATGGGCTTCTCCTCCAGCGTGTCCAACTTTTTCTTCGATGTCTGGATCATGTCTTGGGATGTGCTCCTCACGCTTCTCAATCTCGTGAGGAGGAAGCGCCGCGTCGGGCATGTCACGCCAGAGGGCTACCCAGGCTATGGAGGGCACTGGCCTGAGTTTAGGCCTCCCCATGAGGGCGACTCTCGTTGTTGTTGCCCTGGACTCAACGCAATGGCTAACCACGGTGAGCGATCCTAACCACTCGGAACGAAAGGGCTATGCTGATAGTGTGTTTGATTGCGTGCCTTGCTGACAGGCATAATATCCCGTAGTGGCCGGGGGATCTCATTCGTCGAGCTTACCCCCCTGATCAACACAACTTACAACTTCGGTCCTTCCTTCAGCTCTTATACGGTGCACTTTGCTTCTCGTCTGCTCAAGAAAAGCTACAAGAATGATACTTTTGACTTGGAAGAACTTGACCTACACAATGGTATCGAACACGATGCGTCTCTCTTCCGTGAGTGATTTACCGCACTTGCCTAGTTTATGCATGTTGAATAAGTTGTGTTCAGGTCTTGACACCGCTCTTGAACCAAACCAATCAGTGAAACACATACCTTTCATCGAAGAGGTGCTTGCATCAGCTACTGGCAAGGACAAAGAGGGCAGGGATATCATCACCTCCAAAGATATCTCCAAGATACTCGGCAAGCGTCGTGCAGTGGCGCGTGCAGTAAACAGCGAGTTCTCGCTAAGCTTCTTCCACAGGGTCTTCAGTAGTGCGAAGTATGTTATTGCATCATTCTTGTTTTCAAGCACAAACTGAATATTTCGTTAGCTCTGCGACGCTGCCCAAAATCTTTGGAGGTCGTGTGGATGACATGCACAGTATCTTTCTTCATGAGCGGATCCCAGATGGCTGGGAGTCGCGCATTCGTGAACCTTATGGGTTGACTCTGACGCACTTCCAGAAGACTGTTATGGCAATTGAATTTGGTATACGCGAGAAGGATTGGGCGGAAGCGGCAGAGGAGGCAAAGCGCAATGGTGCTGCTCCTGTTTAAACCCGACTAAAATCAGGTTCGCCACGTAGGCAAATCATCTGAAGTGATTGTTTCTTATATCATATATTCACATCACGGCGGTTGCATGTCATTGACGACAAATTACGACGTACTCATTGCTTTATGAATGTAATTTCCTGGAGTTTAGGCTCGAACTATGTATGTGGATCGTGGCAGTCATTACATAAATTTGGTGCTTTCATGCATCTTTGAATAACTGAAAAATTATGAATTGCAATGAAACTGATAACAGGCCAACTGAATTTTTCGGCAATTTTGAGAGATTACGGCACACTGGATCTGTCCTAGGACTAATCTCGGACCTCGGACCTCAGACACGACGTACCAACTAAAGAATATCACCTTGAACATCAACGCTAACCCAGCGCTTGTGAAAGTTTTAACTTCTCGCCCGGCAACCAGCAAGCCCGGTAACCAGCAGGCCCGGCACAGCAAGTCAGTGCAAGAGGTACTCAGGTCTCCTACAAACCGTCCGGGAACTAGAAAACCCGAAGTCATGTGTACCAATTTCGGTAATAAGGTAGAATTCGACGAACATCACGTGTCCAGCGTTACATTAGAGTGACAGATTGAAACATTCAAAATCAATCCAACAGGGCCAGGAAGCATAAAAATAATTTATGGAAAATGTGGGAAAAGCCAATGTACAATTTATCTATAGAGTAAATCAGTACTATGTGGAGATGGTGAAAAGATTTTGAATTTTGAGAGCTTTCTGTAGGGTTGATTATAGATGAAAAACAAGCTTGAAGTCCGACAGAAATTCAGCGCTGGGTGCCGCCATCTGCCGTCGCACAAGCCGAAGTTCCGAGTCGTGGACCCATGGGGAGGTGAAAATATTGTCACGAAGCGCAGATCAACAATGCTGTAGCTGCGCGTCAGTCAAAGAGGGCGAGATGAGATGGAGACGGGGCTAGAGACTTGCAGAAAGAAAATGTGAGTATTCTGTCCTGTTCTTGGTGGCGAAACATTGACCATCTGCTTGGGAATAGAGAATACCTATCAATACTGTTGTTACGAATGAAAATGAGCAGCCTTACCCTCAAAAGAAACTGTTACCTGTGGAAGCTGAGGTCATTTCCGAGCTGTAGCACTGGTTTGGGGATCATGTTGGACCAACCTTCGATAACAATGAGTCATCTACTGAGTACTCTATTTCTCGGGTCCGATATGCAAAGATACCATCATTTTGTCTACTTACTGCACTGCTCTCCTAATTGTGACTCCGCAAAGTGTTTGCCGCTCCGGCATCATCATCTCATAAGTATGTCACACTGTGGTCACATCATGTGATGTTCGTCGAATTCGCATGTCGTCTACCTTACGAGGACATTATCACATTGCCACTCTGACATTTCACACCACATCATTTGAGATGTCGCTTAGTCTTCTAAGCAGCCTACCGGTACCCCTTACACAACGTTGTTGACTCGTTGTTTGGTTTCTAACGCCCATGAGGCCTACTAAAAGCATGGATGTTCTAGATAAATCCCGTTCTTCCCGACCACCACCGGAGCGACGGGGCTGAATATCTATTCCACCACCTTCGACCTCAACTCAATACCTGTTGTACGATCGACAGTAAAATGGGCTTCTTCTCCAGTGTATCCAACTTTTTCTTCGATGCCTCGATCATGTCTTGGGATGTGCTCCTCACGCTTCTCAATCTCGTGAGGAGGAAGCGCCGCATCGGGCATGTCACGCCAGAGGGCCACCCAGGCTATGGAGGGCACTGGCCTGAGTTTAGGCCTCCCCATGAGGGTGACTCTCGTTGCTCTTGCCCCGCACTCAACGCAATGGCTAACCACGGTGAGTGATCCTAACCACTCGGAACGAAAGAGCTATGCTGATAGTGTGTTTGATGGCGTGCCTTGCTGACAGGCATCGTAGCGCGTAGCGGCCGGGGGATCTCATTCGTCGAGCTTAACCACCAGATCCGCACAACTTACAACTTCGGTCCCTCCTTCTGCTCTTATGTGCCGCACTTTGCCGCTCGTATGCTCAAGAAAAGCTACGACAATGATACTTTTGATTTGGAAGAACTTGATCTGCACAATGGTATCGAACACGATGCGTCTCTCTTCCGTGAGTAATTTACTGCACTTGCCTAGTTTATGAATGTTAAATAAGTTGTGTTCAGGTCTTGACGCCGCTCTTGAACCAAACCAATCAGTGAAACACATACCTTTCATCGAAGAGATGCTTGCATCAGCTACTGGCAAAGACAAAGACGGCAGGGATATCATCACCTCCAATGATATCTCGAGGTTACTTGGCAAGCGTCGTGCAGTGGCGCGTGCAGTAAACAGCGAATTCTCGCTGAGCTTCTTCCACAAGATTTTCGGTAGTTCCAAGTATGTTATTGCATCATTCTTGTTTTCAAGCACAAACTGAATATTTCGTCAGTTCTGCGACGCTGCTCAAAATTTTCGGAGGTCGTGTGGATGACCTGAACAGTATCCTTCTTCATGAGCGGATCCCAGATGGCTGGGAGTCGCGCGTTCGCCAACCTTATGGGCTGACTATGACGCACTTCCAGAAGACTGTTCTGGCAGTTGAATTTGGTGTGCGCGAGAAGGATTGGGTGGAGGCGGCACAGGAGGCAAAGCGCAATGGTGCTAAATCCAGCTAAAATCAGGTTCATGACGTGGGCAAATCATCTGAAGTAATCGTTTCCTATATCATATACTCACATATCACGGCGGTTACATACTATTGACGACAAATTACGAGGTACTCCTTGCTTTATGAACGTAGTTTAGGCCTGAATCGAATCATGGCAGTCATTAAATTTGGTGCTTTTCACGCATCTTTAAATAACTTGGTGAAAAATTATGAATTGCAATGAAACTGATGAAAGGCCAGATGCATTTTGAGAGATCACAGCACAGGATCTGCTCCAGGACCAATCTCGGGCACGACGTAGTAACTAAAGAACAACACCTTGAACGTCAACGCTAACCCAGCGTGTAGTGCGCCAACTGCGATAATGAGTAAGCGAGTGGCTTTTGCGTCGGCCTAAACGAGTCAGATCAACGACATTAATATTGTCAAGATTACATCAGGCGAGGGGGATGAACGTACCATCGTCAATATTGGGTACACGTTCGCCACGAGGAAATACCCTGATAAGGAGAATGCGATGCCCACCAGAATCCAGCGCAACAGAGGAACAGGTATGACACATAGTATCTTCAGGTCGATGGTTATCCAAAACGGTGCCTCCAGTTGTAAAAGTTCATGTACTTACCGAAACGGGTACCCAGACGAATAGTGAGTAACCCCAGACCCCGAGCGCTTCTGCTACGCCCCACTCGCCAACGCCGATGTAGCGTAGTGCGAGCCATAGAAGAACGGGCACCGCGAATGCGTAGGCATACACGATCGTCGCTGCAAGACCTAGCAGGCCAAAGTTATATTCATGTGCAGCTTCTGGCGCAGAAAGATAAGACGAGATGCTCGCTGCGAGAGAAGACGAAAGAAATAGTGCAAGTATAAGCGTGGTTGGGACCCAGAAGGGGCCGTATAGATCGGCACTGGGTGCAAGAATCGTCAGGTACGAGGGTGAAGTGGGGAGGAGTGTCGTATAGCATCGTTTCAAGACGGTTGACGTATCGACGTCAAAGTATGGCTGGTAGTAATCGACTGTCCAGAATCCCGATGGCCCTTTTCGCGTGGTGTGGTCTGTGAGATATCCTTGGATTGGGGTACACGTCAGGGGAGGTGGCTATGACGGAAGGTTTGAACATACCTCTGTCGAGGCTTGACTGGGTGGGCTGTGTTCGTTGGTCTCCTCTCGCATCTGCACCAAGGAAAGCTGTTTGGCATTGAATTATTGGTCACCCGCTCGGAACCAAACGCGCTCACATTTGAATTCTAAACCCTCTGGTCCTTCTTCTAGTCGCTATGGACCACCAGGAGCGGCATCAAAATTTCTGTCGGACAAATGACACCACCATACCACTCACATCGTCCGCTTCGACAGCGACATAAGCCATGTTGCCTCGGTCGCAGAAAAGCGCGGAATATAGAAGGGGCTGTTGACGAGAAGCGTTGACCGTCGTGTTCACTATTTGGTACGTTCAGGGACTCTTGACACCCTGTTCAATCCTCAAGGACCCCGGAGGTGTCCTCATTCCTTCTGGATCATCACCTGTTTTACCACTCGGACTAGCAACATACTAGTTGCAGCCTGTGATTTAGTTAGCATGGCACCGAAGTTGCCTCCTCAAGCTCGCAGGCTCCGCACCATCATCATCACTGTACCCATCATGGGAGCAACAGCATGTTCGTTTTTGTTTCAATAACCATTAATATGATCCTTCAACTCACCTTGGTCCTTGAATCTCATGCAGACGTGCTCTACGAACGTCTTGTGCTAGGAAAACCCCAAAGAACATTGCCTAGGGAGACACCTCAACCCCTTTCTAAAACTAATGATTTACTGCCCGAAAATTCCAACGCGGGGAGTGAACGCTAGTCACAAGGGACTCGGAAATGAACATTTAGGTTATGGTCTATGGCAGGTAGAAGGATGTGCGGAGGTCCTCTATGTAACATAATGCTAGATCCCCGAGGCTTACTGTGATAAAATCGCCTCTATCCAGTGCCCTCCGCGATACCACTGAGTGACGCCTCCAGCGAAATCATTTGCTCTCCTCTGTCTGAGATATTATCCGTGTCCCCGAGATGCGTGCGGGGTTGAATGAGCGATCGCAGTCTGCGTATGCTGCACCCATACCGAAACCAGTGGATAGGGCAATAGGCCAGGTTCGTCCTGTAACGCGTCGTATAAGCCTTGGGATATGTGGAGAAGGCAATATACCAACTTTTGAGAAGAATGACGGAACCAACGACTCCTACACTGAAGCCTACACCACTGCAAGACTCTCAGGAACTCATTCAAACTGTACAATGCAAGCCACTCACGCCTTCACCAAGAAATCGGCCACTTGCGGACATAGTTAGTCGGACTCCTCCAATTCAGACGATGAAAAGACATACAACACCTGTCATACTTGGGGACTGTGAGCTTCGGGCTGTGTCTAACGACAAAAACTCACCTTCTGGCTAACAATGTTCTCGCTTGATGATGCTTTTTCCGACGACATGGCTGTAGTGAGACGTCCCGAATTACTTAGGACGGACGGAAACGGCAAGGAATCAACCCCTCTGCAGGGGGTCAATAAATCCATTATTGCATCACTGCGTCCGGGTTCCGCGCGGATCGTGACTTATGCGCAGTACTTACTATTGAACTGACCGTCATACTGATCAACGTTGAACTTGCAGCAGGGTTGGAGTCTACGCCAAAGCAACTCTAAGGTATAGTTTCCATCATGGCGCACCAGTCGCCCATGATAGCGATTCCCAGGAAGACCACGGAGGACGTCGAATGGACAGCTCCCATACGCAATCTCATTGCCAAGTCCTTTGGCGAGAACCCAGATAACTATGTGCAGGAGTGCCAAGCGCTGCAGCGTTGCCGGCAAGATGCCGTCAAAGGCGCGGGTAGCGATACCACAGGTCCGTCACTGAAACAATCATGATCTTAGGGTACTCTCACACCTTGCCATGCAGGTCGCGATCTGCTCTACAAGTACTTTGGGCAACTCGAGATCCTCGAGATGCGCTTCCCGGAGATTCGAGTCAACTTCCCGTGGCATGACGCTTTCACGAACAAGGTGACGACGCAAACATCTATTGCGTACGAGAAGGCCTCCGTTTTGTTCCAGATCGCGGCTACGCATTCTGCCATTGCTGCCTCACAGAACAGGTCCGATCCAGAGGGACTCAAACTCGCATTCTACTACTTCCGAACATGCGCAGGAATGCTCACTTATATTAATGAGAATTTCTTACATGCCCCTTCGACTGACCTCAGCCGGGAGGTCATCAAGTTTCTGGTGGGCGTCATCATGGCGCAAGCTACCGAAGTGTTCTTAGAAAAGTGTATCGAGGAGAAGAAGGCACCTACTCTCGTGGCCAAGATCGCTTCCCAGTCTGCATTCATGTACACCTCCCTAAGCGAAGAAGTAAAGGAATTCATGGGTAAGGGCATATTCGACCGCAATTGGGTCACTCTTGTCCAGGTATGCCCATATTCCGAAGCACCAAATTTAACATCGACATGTTGTGCAGATCAAGTCCAAACACTTTGGCTCTATCGCACAATACTATCGTGGTCAAGTTGACGACAAAGCTGGCGTCCATGGCGACGCCCTCGTACGATACACTCTCGCTGAATCTCTAGCAAAAGAAGCCAATCGCTCTGCCTCATCCTTCTCTGCATTATTCGCCCACGTATCGCCCACGCTTCCCACAGATGCTGGGCCTTCCATCTCTGAACGCACAAAGGTGCAGCTTCAGCTGAGCACAGACCGCAAGACAGAGGCACAGCGCGAAAATGACCTCATCTACAACGCTGTCCTCCCATCCGCCGACGCATTGCCTGCGATCGATAAAGCGGTTGTTGCCACGCCCATTTCCATTCAAGAGGTGTATCGTGCCCAGGATGTCCAGAACGTTATCGGACCCGACATCTTCGTCAACTTGATCCCGTTGAGCGTGCACGAGAGCGCTAGCGTGTACTCGGAAGAGAAGGCGAAGCTGGTGCGCAAAGAGGTCGAGAATGCGGAAAGCGCTGAGGTCGAGGCGCGCAGCGCACTGGAAGCGATGGGTGTGCAGGAGGGACTTGCGAGGTTCAAGGCGATGGCGGAGGGTAGTTTGGGTGGGGAGGAAGAGATCCCATTGGATGTACGCCGGTGGAGAGAGGATATCACCGTCATGGAGGACAGGGAGGGCATTGAAACGCTCTTGCGCGAAATGGCTCGTCTCAAGGAGACTGTTAAAGCAGAGCTTGACGGTATTTCGACGGACTTGGACGCTGAATCCAGAGAGTGCGAGACTATGCGGGTCAAGTACGACCACCTGTGGACACAGGAACCATCTGCATCTCTTACGAAGACTATCCGCCAAGATTTAAAATCTCATCAAAGCGCATTGGATGCAGCTGCTGTGTCTGACCAACAGGTGTCGACGCTCTGGGAATCGGTTAAACCCGACATTCGACTACTGCTATCACATGACGTCGAGGATGTCTTCCGTGCCAGTGCTCAGCGTGGTGCCCCTGCAGAAAGCCTGCTTGATCTTGATATCGGTAAGGAGGCTCACGATGAAAAGGAGCAAGCCAGAATCGGCCAGTACACCACCGAGATCGAGGAGCGCCTTGGACGGTTGAAGAAAATTGCTTATGAGCGAGGCGAAGTACTCAAAGATCTGAAAGAAAAGGTAAGGTGCATGATGGTGCCTGGAGATGGTGCCTGGATTTAGCTGATATATTCCGTTCTTAGATTCAAGCTGACGACGTGTCGCACTTGCTACTTTTGAATCGTCGCAACCCGGGCGTCGAGCAGACGCTGTTCTCCGCAGAACTTGAGAAGTTCAGGCCATATCAACAACGTCTAGGAGCTACTGTTAACCATCAGCAGACCGTGTTGCAGGAAATTCAGGGACTTTGGAAGAGCCTACGAGATCTTGCTGGACGTGGACCTGGTGCAAAGAAGTGGGATGAGCGCGAGCGGCGGAAGAAAGACACCGTGCGAAGGTTCTCGAATGCGAGAGACGGGTATATGGAGGTCAGGGATGGGTTGACGTATGTGCACTCTTTCCTCATTCTATCCTTGCTAATTCATTCTGTTTCAGGAAAGGGCTGCAGTTCTACCATCAACTCACCGACCTGAGTTCTACACTCGCCCTTAATGTTACATCTTTCATCACTGATCGTCGCTCGGAACGTGACAGACTTGCTGGCCATGCTGACCTCCAGCAGCGGCTTGCAGTACCGAAGTCGTCGCCCACAACCGCTGAGAAACCCCGCTTGCCGCCACCACCACCACGCTCTCCTCCATCTCTTGATTCATCTTTTGCGTCCATGAGCCTGCAAGGAAGTAAGAATCTAGTATATCCCCCGCCAAAACCACCACAGGCGTCGTACTCTCCCGTATTCCCGCCTCCTCCACACCAGCCACCCAAGGCAAATCTCCCGCTACCGCCGCCGCCGCTACCAACACACTCATCATATACAAACCAGACATCAATAAACCCGCCATTCGATCCATATGCGAGTCTTGGGATGTTCGGGTCAGAATTTTCTTCACCGCGGGCAGCTCCCCCAGTTCCGTCGCAGCAAACGCATTCTGCTCCGTCACAAAGGCAGCCTTCCTTCTCCTTGCCGCCACCACCTACGTCGCGACCCCAGTATGCTGCGAATCCACAGACATACGGCCAACAAGCTCCGTCGCCTCCTTGGGGTCAGTATTCTCCGCAGACACCGGCGACCCCACAAGGGTCGCAATACCAGACCATGCCACCACCCCCACCGCCTTCACAAGGGCAAAATGCTCAGTATTACCAAGGGTATGGAAGATGATAATGTAGATTCAGACTTTATTAGGCAGAAACATGTATGTTGGAAGGTGATAAAGTTCATAGTCTTTGCATGTAACGGAGTGCACTGCCGGCAGCGTGATACATAGTAGACACCGTTTCCTGGCATCAAGATGATGATCGACAATTAACTATTAATTATTCGATCAGTCTAGAGTCTAGACTCTAGTTTGATTGGTATCATGGGTCAGTCACCATACAGTACTTTCTTCCCCAGCTCCACCGCACGCTGCTCCCACCGCCAGACGGACCCGAACAAACCAGCAACCTCTTCATTCCACTTGGACTGAATAAGAGAGGTTAGTGGACGGTGCTGTATACGCATGGACGCAGGCGGTGGGGAGGGAATCACAGTCGAGGCGCTAGCGATGCGCTCCGAAAGTATGTGAATGCTGCAGAATATGGTCAGTTGACGCCATACAAAAGAGAAGGGATGCGAACGAACTCGGCACGGTGTTGGGCAGTCCTGTAAATGGCATGAAGAATGACCCAGGACGTCGTGGACGGTTGGTAACTCACCTGGTTTGCATCATGTTCGAAAACCCATAGTAAATCTGAAGTGGTGGGACGAATTTTCAATTAGAGGAATGCGTTGGTCCGGGAAAGAGACATACACCACCCATGGCCAGCGCACCAGCGAGAGAGCCAGCCGCGAACGACATCCCTGTGGTCAAAAGTAATAACTTCAAGCAAGTTACTCGGAATCTTGCCTTCTCAGGCTAACGTCAAACCAAATACGTCATAACAAACGCCCGACTATAGGAGGTCTACAGAGGATATATATTCTCGCACACAACTACTCATACAGCACTAGCCGGTAGCAACCCAATCTACACTTACCATGATACGTTAAATAATGCCAGGGCCAACCATGAGACGCCTCGAGTTAACACCAATGCCACTTAGGTAGAATGAGGTTCAAATTGAAATGATACGAGTTCCAAACTCGGCCACACGGTATTGAAAATTCGGACCTGGGCTGCTCATGAACATAAGTGATCGCGGGATCTTCAAATGGTGCGCTAGGGCAGCCAGATTTTTCGGTTCAAATTGCCCTTCTACAAGCATCTGTGGCAAGTCAACCATTTAGTACCATGATTATAGGGCGTGGAGATTGTGCGCGCACCAGTCCAACTGTGATTTCGGGAAAGGCCTCGTCCAGAACTGAGAAACCATACCGTCAGCATCACGAACAAAAAACATAGGGGAAGAGGCTTGCTCTTCGCATTGGCCACCATCTCAGAAGGTATATCTCCCTGATGAAAGTGTACTAGTTTCAGACATGACGTTTCTTCGTTATACCGGACGTAAAGAATCATGTTGAACAAATGATTGATCTTCAGGACTTATTTTAACGAACATTTAATTTCTACTTCAGCGCACGTACCTCGTCTGTTTTCACCAACAAACACACCTCCCGCCTACGCAAGCTTCTCATAAGGTGGATCAAACCGAGACCCCACCCTTTGGTAAGCTGCTGTCTATGCAGCCATGGAAGCTGGTCATACGCCCAGTAGACCCACCGCAGCATAGTTACCTTATTTTGCGAGAAGGAGAAGAGGACGAGAATGACTATGATGTATAGAGCAAACCATCTAAAGCAATTATTTAGTAGTGACAAACGTTACGACGAGATGTAGGAACCTTACCCTGCTATGCTAGGACCGATGGCAACGTTGCCTCCTGTTATTGCCAGAGTGACAATTATAGCACCAACAACGAGCAACAGTGAACATCGCGATACACGCGGAAGCCGAGGTCGCGAGAAACGGAGCAGTACGAGTGACACCGGGAATAACCCCATGACGGCCAACCACACCATCGAAAACCTGGGCTGTTTCAAATACAGGCGACACCACTGCAATTTGGCACGCACATCTGGGATAACACAATCAAGTTTGCGCCTGTGCTCCCATATATTAATGCGCTAAATGCGATGAATGATATGACTGTAACATAGGGAGCACCGGTCACCGGCAGTGTAGCAAGAAAAGCGCGAGGAATAACGCGATCATATGCAAGCTCAGCAAAGAGCTCGCATGCGCTGAAAATTCCTTAAGGTATAATATGATCATCCAACACGACGCGGAAGTCTGGTTCACGGACCTGTAAGTACACCGGCACAAAGCACAACAACGGCATCCACTACGACGACTATTCGTAACCACCGTCCTGCAACCTGATCATTTACTTCAGCGCCACGTATAACCATCAAGAATGGCGTGCACACACCTTTTGCGCTAACAAACTGAGGATATTTTCCCCGCTTTCAACCACCTCGATAGGCAACAATGCGACAACGAGGAGCATAACCCCGCTATTGAGCACAAGTGTGGATAAATGCAAGTTGCGCAGAACCTTTGGGTAACAATTCTGCTTCATTTTAGCTGTATATGCGGGAGCACCTAGATGGTATTAGACATTGAAAATCCGTAGGTTGTCAGTGGAAAGACCCACATTCAAATCCAGTCAGGCCAAGCATCCCGATACACACACCATTGAATATCTGACGGGCTATGGCCGCCGAAGGCATTCCTGTGTTCCCATCTGACCAATTGGAACTGAGCTGGGCTGACCCGCCTCGTCCCAAAGCAATAGCAGAAGCCACAATAAGCATAGTTATTACCACGATCTTGCTCATACCGGATGATAAGAAGCAGGAAGACAGAAGGAACAACGGCACTTACGTGCATCGCCAGTATACCTGCTGCTATGCGAGCACTTTCTCGTAAGCCGGACAGGCTAACGAAAGTAAATAACACCAAAACGAGGACAACGCCAACATAAACGGGAAAGGGTAGCAGAATTTCGCCTGCAAGATATGATGTCGCAGCTGCAGCGGAAACTACTACTGTCGCTGCAAAATCCAGAAGAAGAAGAGCCGCTCCGAGGAGAGCTACAGACTTTGTTGATACATTGAGCCTGGTGATAGTTCATCACGAAGATTTCGGTTCAGAAGCATGGAGACAGCGTACAAGTAGGAATAAGGAGCTCCGCTAATCGGAAATGCAGAAGCCAACTCTTCCATAATAGGACGCCAGAGAAACAGGGTTAAAGCAGCCACAAAGAGCGAAATAGGGGAACTGGAAAACTGGTTAGCCGCGTAAAATTCACGTTAACCGAGGAGTTAACCCACTAGACACCAGCAACAGCCACCACACTTGGCAGAGTGTAGAATACACCTCCAAGTATGTCATTAGCCGCAAGGGCACTAGCCGTAAACTGGCCAAGAACCTGCTGCTCTCGGAAAGAATTATGTTCGAGTTCACCACGACTGATGTCTTCAGGTGCAAGCTTAAGATGAGAGATAGAACCCCAGCCGGCAAACTCAAAGTCATTCGTGAGGTTGAGGAATCTCGATGGGACACCAGTAAACTTGGGCTTTCCTTCTTGATGAGCACGCTGCCGTCGAAGAACGATATCATACTGAGACTGGTGAAAGGAGGGAGGATAAAGTGAGTCCGAGTCTGTTAAAGAGTCTCAGCGAGGGACCAGAGACGACAGTCGGTGGCACTCACGGTTCATGCGAACTGAGGAGTGTGGGTTTCTGCTGAAATGCGGAGGTTCGATAGCGATCCACTCTGTTCTTGAGCTCTTAAGGCCTCCTGACGCAATCCGCTCTTTTTCAAAATCGGAGCTCTGCATTGCGGTTGTAAGGAGGCCTCCAGCTGCGACTAGTAGCAGTACTTCCAGGAAGCAAAGATACGGCAAATGCTATAACCGGTGACGCACTTGCGAATCGCGATGAGGGGAACACTGCGAGGGTGGGACCATGAACGCGTCGCTATCGGGATGTCTCAGGAAGCTGGGCACGAAGTTAATCTTCCGTTCCGACACCAGCACTCGTTGACCTTTCTTAGACGAACTTTTGTAAAACTTGATTATGGCATTTGATGGGATTTGCATTAACATTGCAAACTCCGTGTCACTGCATAATAATTCCCGGTACCGGGTTTACGGTAAGTGTATTTAAGCGTAACCACACAGCTTCAGGGACAGCTGCTGCCAGCAGTTATCCACTAGGTAAGTCCAGAGGTATCCTAGTTTGCACTATTTTCCCCCACTGTTTGGCGGTATATCCGTTGTAAGCGCAACCCTTTCTCGATAACTCTTTTCCGTCGATTGCTCGGGGTGTTCTGCGCTCTAGGGTTCGGGGAATTTCAAGTGGGCAAATTTGCTCTCTAGCGTCACTCTAACTTGTGTTTATGCAGTCTTTTTTCAGATTCCTTCTTGATGTATATGCACTCTTTGACTGTGCATTTCAGGATGCAACTCGCCGTTCTGTCCCTCTTAATTCCGGGGTTTCGATTTTTCGTCCGTGTTGGGGCAGTTATTACATTACGTTCATGTTCAGACTCGGGATACGGTGTTTCTTCCGGAGCGGCTTTACAGAGGGTGGACTGCTTTTCACTCTACAAGTGTACCGGGCGGTCTTTCCTATGTCATTATCTGCACAGTGCAATCTGCAGATGCCAGTGCCTGTCTTACTTGATTCGAACTCAACCTCAAGTTCACAGTCCCGACAGGCCACTTTAGTAGTCGTAATCAATGGATCACCTCCCTATCTTCTTAGATAAGGATCAACAGCGGCCGCATTTTGAAGGACAACAGCTACAACAAGCATTGACTCGGACTAGTGCGGGTAACACGTCGTGCGGAGGAATTCTAGCATGACTTGGACACCTTCCTATCTCGAATTTGTGGCGTGAACCTGGAGTACTGCACAAGATCTACGGTACAGCGGCGATAGGTATGGCCGCATCGACAACGCAGCAGCTCACGTTATGATTACATAACACAATATATCGACATGTATACTATTAACTTCCACTGCAGACTACGATCAACTTGAAAGGGTTTCCGGCCCCCACCATGGAAGATGACCGCCATAAGGACATCCAGCAGCTCGATACAGACCCCAGAGACGGATCTCGCGACTGTTTATGGAAAATGGTTGAGCACGCTCAATCCTTTGCAGTGCGGCGTTCTGACGTGCGACAATGGATCAACACGTCTCTACGAGTCCTCACTCCATCACCACCCACAAAGGAACATTCCTGTGACTTCCAACTGGTCCCTCATTCTATTGACTCTGGAGTACCGTACATAGCTGTCTCATATTGCTGGCAAACTCATGATAGCGATAAGGGCGATCAGAATGTCGATAGTACTGTCCGCGTGCTCCAGAATGGAGAGATTCGGCTTTCGCGAGCACGTCCAGAAATCATTTCCCGCGCCATGCGGTATGCCATCAGCGTCGGCATAGACAGGATATGGATTGACCAGGAATGCATCGACCAAGATGATCCTATTGATAAAGAGCACGGTATCCAATCCATGGATCTTGTTTACTACCATGCACACCAAACTGTCGCCCTTCTCGATCGATGTGTTAATAGCGAGGATGATCTCCGTTCCATCACCAAGTTGATGGCCCATTCGTTCAAGGAACTAACAGGTAATATATGACTACTTCTTGTCACTCCTTTGACCTTACAAGTGTTTTTCGTCTGGAGCCACAGAGCTGAATTCAAAATCGCACCCCCTCTTCATCCCTCTTCTTAACCGCATCATCGAGAATAGGTGGTTTTCACGTTCGTGGACGCATCAAGAATTTGTATGCGCATGCCGAGTGGTGCTGCTTATAGCATGGGATCGGAAGTTTGCGGAGACGCGTTGGCATCATTGGAGAGACGAAATGCTTCTACTATTAAGCGATGTGGAAGATAGGATTGATTCCAGTGATACACAGGAGACGTATGCGGAGTGGTCCATTAGCGAGCGTCTATGGAGCCATGTGGGTGAAGCGTGGCACAGGAATGGGATTATGGCTGAAATAAAACTCCAGGCTGTAACGTGTCTACCGGATACCTGTATGGGGCCGCACTTTGATGACTCCTCCGAGCCGAATCTATCTGTCGATCTCACTAAACAGTGGGCGACTAGGCATGCAAAGTCCAGGACCCTTCAGAAGACAGGAGATTCACGCGCTGGTGGTGCCAGTACAAAAGTAGCCAATGGCCTACCATTCTCGACCGATGCAGTGACGGCTTGTAATTCCCTAGCGCATACAAACAACCATCGTGTCGCTGATAAAGTTGCCATCGTCGCAAACCTTTGCGGTTATCAATGGGGCATAAACATAGATGAAGTCGAAAGGAAAGGCCTAGGACTCGTTTCCTGTCTTCTTGCCCAAGCACTGCTGAACGGAGACCTGTCGCTACTTGTGCGATATGATGATGATGCACCGTTCAGTGGATGGCGTCCTGCATGCGACTCGACATTCTTATACTGGTACTCCGATGGCCTCACAATCTATGATCAGCTCCATCCCACCTTGATCCAAGACTCGTGCTTGGTCTTGGAGGGTTATTTGTGCAGGATCACTTCCTATGAGGGTTTTATTCCGCTACAAGCAGGAATTAAACAACTTATCGGCAGGCTGTCATTGCCTCGCCACCCCCTATCAAATCTTAATCACTTGATCCCGCGACACATAGTGTTCACTGACTGCATTTGGCTCATCTTGCGACAGCTGTCAACCTTGAAGCATTGGGCCCTTTTCGAGATCATCGTCGCGTGGAGTAATCCTACGGGCAGGGGTCCAAATGATATCAAGGACAGAGTAAAACAAATTCATCTGCTACTCCAACAATACCCCGACGGGACAAGTTATCCCCCGGAGTTTGGTCAGCTGTTTCCCATGACCAGTCATTTAGGCCCCGATATCATCAATTTGGCTACGCTGATTGCATATGGACTTCCAGTCTTATGTGCAGTACCAATCAAGGACTGCGATGACCAAAATCCATGTGCACTTCTGCTTATACCAGGCTTTTCATCAGAACTTATATTCATCACGGAGTACTACTCGAAAGGAGAGGTGACCAGCTGGGTGAGGCCTACATGGGGTGTCCGCATTTGTCAAGAACCTCTGCCAGAGGAAATGCTTGGGAAAGTCATTGCGCGTTTCCAAGACTTGGGTGTAGACGCAGGGCAGGTTCTCTCAAGTGAGGCCCTAGAGGTAACTGAATACATCCGTGCGGCTTTTTGTCGGGATATTCCCCCCGGTGGTGAGTACCAAGCTATTTCAAGGTTTACAGTGTTTCTAAGGCGCAAGTTCGTGATTGCTAGTGCGACGCATGTACGTTATACGATGATCTCGTAAAAAATGGCGAACAAGACTCATCGTGACTTTTGAGAACTCCTTGGGGAGCGCTATTTAAGCCCGAGGATCACCAGTAGCTAGAGGCTCAAAATTTTAAATCATCGAAGTCATCTTACATACCTGTCCGAAAGGTCGCAAAAAACCTGTCGCTCAACCGCCGACGTGTTGGAATCGGAACTTGCATCGGATAAGATGCGAGCGCAAATCGGAGCTTCCGCTCAGTAATGGTTTATGGTTTGTAAGACGGACCGGTTATTTTCTATTAGCGTAGCATAGGATAAGTACGAATAATTTACATCAAGTAAAGTAGCGTCGAATAGATCATCTTTGGACTCGAATCACGATTTATCACCACATGACGTTCTTGCGACTTGATAGAAAATAGGCAAGGGACGTTTAGTGGGCGCTAGTCTAATAAATGTCACTCTAAGCATATCAGTGTTCGTGGTAGAACTACATACTCAGCGCCGTCCCCGCCGAAAGCTTACTTCTATGATGCGAATCGCTTAGAGGCCGCTTACTTTGTGCAACGGGCGCCTAATCGCCAAATTGACCGAAAAACAAACCTTACTTATGTATCGAAAAAATCCAATATTGAGCCAAAAAGAAGCAATCTATGGTGCGATGGCAGCCCTGACTAACCCTAACGCCACAGAACGCCACCTACCGTCGGGGGCTCCTGGAGCTTCAACAATGTATTAGCTTCAATAATCCGTTTGATGAGCGAAATAAAATTTCAATAAAACATGTGGTGTTGTTGAGAAATGCAAGTACCCCCTGCTCTATGGTCGCTAAACAACAAACAAACGCATTTTGGAACTTCAAGAATATTTTCGCGAACAGCAGTATCTGGATTCTGGTGCAGGAGGTTATCGAGGCAGCTGGCCATTTGTGCTTTTCCTTGCCAAAATTCTTGCGAACTCAAGTGAACACTGAGTTCTTCTGGGGGATGGTGAAAAAGTATCTCTGCGACCATTGCGAGTATACTTTCGACACGCTGAAGGAAAACATGCTGAAAGCATTAGCCTCCGTTCCTCTTCAAACCATTCGCAGATGGGAGCATCGGATGTACCATTGGATGGAGGCTTACCGGTCAGGACTCAGGACTGGGTACCAGAGATGCTCAGATACAAGTCCGTCAATTCAATTCTACAACATATAAATCACAGACGCCAGACGCTGTTGTGAGTGCTTTTGACTAGCGTTTGGTAGCAAACCTGACCAAAATATTTTACTTGCTCAATAAAAATCTGTCTTGGGATTATGTTCCTCCCTTCAAAAAGAGAGTTTTTCCTAAAATTTGTATGGGCCCAAAATTTTGCACAAAGTAAGCGGCCTCTAAGTGATTCGTACCATAGGTATGCAGGCACATAAAATTCGGCACATCTTTCGCCACTTGCCGCTTGCGTCATGGGAACAATCACCTATCTGATGCATAAGTCACCGTGACGACGTTTAGTTGTGCAGTAGTGATTCGCGTGCATGTGCTTACCATAGGCCAATGACCCACATGAGAATAAATCAGGATTTAGAGGGAAAAAATGGGACATACTTCATAAGACAACTTCAACAAACACTACCTGTCCACACTCTCAGCCTTCAAGATATCCCCCTTGCTCAATAGTACACATTAGTGTTGAGTGTTTCGGTGAGTCAGAACGTCGACGCTTCGGCCACGCAAAGTTGACCAGTTGCATATCAGTGACTCGGACCTGGAAAGGTCTCCAAGTTCGTGAGTGCACTCGAAGTGTTTAAACGACAGAAAATAGACTGTCGACTCACCAGCGATCTTGGTCCTTGCTAGACCACCCGTTCCAATCACTGAGGGTTGCCGATTTTTTACAGTTCACAATCTGCTGTAGTTGAAACGCCAGGCAGGCTTGACCATGCCTCCGTCCACCTCTGAGATGAAAAAGACATCGGCGATAAAGCCTCGCCGGACGATGCGAGGCCATACCGGCAATGTCAATGGTGTTGCGCATCTGCCTGACAGACGAGGCATCATCACATGTTCATATGACGGCTCATTGCGGCGATGGGATCTGGAGAGCGGCGCACAAATTGGTGATGACTGGCGATATGATGGGGATGAGGCAGCAGTGTGGAGCTTGGCGTTATCTCCTAACGGCAAGACAATTACAACCGGAAGCAGGGATGGGACAGTGAGATTGTGAAACGTCGAGACGGAAAAGGTCATCGCCAAATGGACCGGACACACTAGTTCCCTGAATTCAGTGTGTTGGCGTGCAGACGGTGAGCGTGTGGCGAGCGGATCATCCGATGGGACAGCAAGGGTATGGGATGTTGAGAGCGGCAAGACAGTTCTGGGTCCAATTCAGGCGCACAAGTATGTGAATGCGATTATCTACTCACCTGACACAAGAAAGATTGCGACGGGAGGACAAACCGAGGATGACGTCAAAATATGGGACGCAAACACTGGCGAGCTGCTCTCCACACTCAAACACGAAAATGCAGTTTGGAGCTTGGCATGGACCTCGGATCAAAAGAAAGTGATCTCCGGTGGATATCGCTTGATTAGGATATTCAACACCGCTACATGGCAGCAGATGGCCATTCTGGAGGCTCACGAAGACTTTGTTTTCGCCCTCTGCCTATTTCAGAATGAACGCCTTCTTGCTAGTGCATCATATGATAAAACAGCGCGTCTGTGGAATCTCGACACGAACCTTCCAGTCGGTCCACTCCTACAGCACGAACATAATGTGTCTTGCGCAGCCTTGTCCGCTGATGGAAAGGTGCTGGTCACCGGTTGTGACAATACCAACAACGACGAGCATGAGCGGAATTACAATGTGTATGCATGGGATATTCATACCGCACTGAAAGAATCTGGCCATGAAGACCTTCTGGCCATCCCTGATGTGAGTTGTACATACATCAGCTGCTCTACCTTATTCACAATGTTTGCTCCCATGTTACTACAAATGCACTCGAACAGAAAGTATGGAGCACCATATGGCTCTTCCGCACGGATGTTGCTAATCTCTCACTCTCAGGCCGTAGGTACAAAGTCGTTGATGGACGTACGTGACCTGTTTGCCATCCTTTATCATGAGGCCGTCAATCTAGAGCGATGATGTCCGACATCGACGTCCAGCACGGCTCGAGCATGCCCGCCTACCGAAAGGCTTTTTTGATGGCTCGCCAGACCATGTTCATGTGCGTCCTCAACATTCAGTTAATCGGTTGTAGTTTACACAGACCTTGGTTTTCTCAGTCCTCCAAAACGCCTGGTATCCCCAGCCGCAATGCTCTCGCACCCTCTTCACGTCCTGATGTGCTCCTCGCTCGCTTTTCGTCGCTCTTTCATCGCTCTCATCCACCGCCGATGAATTGACGGAACTCCAGCCATCCCAAAGGCAAAGTATCCCCTCTCACCACCCTCCTCGTGCTATCGAAGAAGTTGCTCCAATCCGCGACAAAGAGGTGCGTCTCCGTTCGGTTTGTTCAATCACTGAAGCCCAATGACTTCTGCGTAGGCGTTGTTTGTCGCTCGGCGACCGGAAAAAACAAGTGACAAGGTGAAACGCATCAAGAATCCCACACGGTGGACTCGATGTATTTTATTCATCTGTTGTGTATCTGTTCCGAGTTCAAACAGCGATGGTCATCAACAGAAACCCAACACTTAGGCACCCTTTCATCTCTTCTCGTGTACTGTGTAGGTTAGCTACGGCGTGCGTAGCTAGAAAGATGCGAGTGCGAAAGGGGACAGTCAGACCGCTTGGTAGGAAGGTATAGCGACAAGTCTAGGAGGATGGTTAACGAGTACGATGATTGTAAGGAGCGTTGGAATGACGAATAAGGACGAAGTTAGTTGTTAGCGTTGGTGCGATGTGTAATATGAAGGATAGTGGGCGCGTTGCTTGTTCGATGGAGTGGTAGACGATTGGTTGCTTGTTTGATTGAAATGATAGTCGGTGCATTTGCTTGATTGATGGAACGTGAAATGGGGGCTCTGATGATTATTCGATGTCAATAAGCCACTTATACTGAAAGGAAAAGACGGGTCGTCCGGGTATAGATAAAGCTAAAGGGCTTGGTTAACGATCGGTAAAGGCGGTAGCTGAAGGGAGTGGCGTCGTATTTGACAGAGTAATGAGAAATGATATAAGAATTGTCGACAGATTGAGGACGGTGGCGCTACGAGTGGAAGAATAATGATGAAAGAAAGGGTTTAACGAGTGACAGGGATTAGAAGGGCAGGTACTAATGAAGGGGTCTGGTATCGTGCTTGAAAGCTTGACAGACGGTCCAGGCGTTGTCGTTGTCGTTGCAGTATCGGCATATTCCAGCGGTAAACGATTGGTAATCCTTACAACTGTTAAGTAATCTCATCGTCGACGTGTTGCCTTGTTAATAGCCCATTCATGCTCAATGATATACGTCAAGCCTTCATCTTGAGTTTCCCTAAGATGTCAAGCGGTAGACACCGGTATGACCGGTATGTAATGCGACCTCATTCGCTCATCCGAGCTGCCGCTGAAAAGGTTCGTCATATCAATGTGCGAGCACGAAAGGAAAGTACAAGAATGTACACACTCTCACGGCGCTTTACAATCCGCGTGCTCATACATGTAGGATCAGTGGTCCTGGCTCTATGTATACACTGCGTTACCGAACAGGACCCATCATGATGTTCCCGCCAATCAGCGTCGACAAATTTTCGTGACACTGGAGGATAGAGATACCTTGCCCTATGTAGCACTCGAGGGGTTGAATCGTCGTCTACTGAAATGACACCGCTATATAGTGATCTCGGCACTGCAAATGGCAGATGGGACTCGTGACTTCCGAGAACTCCTTGGAGAGCACTATTTCAACCCGAGGATCGCCAGTAGCTAGAGTCTCGAATTTTCAAATCACTGAAGCCTTGAGTCATTCCACTGTTGCTCCTCAGAGATCCATAGCAAACAAGTCATTTCCGCCAGTCCGAGAGGTCGCAAGAAACCTGCCACTCAACCGATGTTCGTGTGACTGTAGAAAACAGGCAAGAGCTCGATGCATAATGATTTGGACGCTCAGTGGCTGATAACCTAAGATATGTCGCTCTAACAATATTAGCGGTAGAACTACATACTTGACTTCGCGTCAGCACTTCTTCCAGGTAGCACATCTAACTTGGCACATGTTTCAATGCTTGATTCATGGAAACGATCACCTAGCTGATGCATAAGTAACCGTAGTATGGTTTAATTGCGGCTATTCAACGAACTCGGCTGCAAGATCTAGATCTGGATTCTGAGTAGCCGCTGGTCGCCGCACCGGGGCCGCCAGGATGTGGATGAACGTTGACATCCCAGTTGAACTCATTCCTTGATTCTTGGAGGTGACCAGGTGCATACTGTTCTGGGGTGATGACTAAGCCTTGATGACTGTGCTAACCAGTTTGTTTCTACCGGTACTAACCGCTGGAGCGTCGAGCGATATTAGGATGTTCCTGATACCGGAGTATCTCAGGGTATTCATGTACTTCCCGAATTAATAGATGTGTCTAATGTCCACGACAGCATCTATGTGAATCTCAGAAATCTGGTAGCATATCATGGAAGGTCAGAACGTTTTTTCCTATCGATATTGTAGTAACTCAACCAAGTCACAATTTGATTAGTGTTGCATCGCGATATTCCCCAAACGCGTCAGGAGAAGGCAAGGAGAACGTAGAGTTTCATGTTCCATATTTTATTCAGCATACCGATTCACATTGAAGGCCTTTCTCGTAAGCTCTTTCAAAGGCACTCCAAGTTACCAAGCAAATACTGATGAGCCTGGGCAAGTGTTTTGTGACAATTGCAAGTCATACTATCTTATTCCGAGGGGTCCGAGAGTGCCAGCAATGCAAAGGATGCGAACTCGAGAATTTTCAGCGCCAGCATACTTCATGACGAATCGCAAATTCCGATACTCGGAGGTGGCGCATGAGCCGTCACAATAAATATATATACTAGTAGCCACTTGGCCCATGCTATAGCACTAGCAAATCCAGCGCATAATCAATGTCTCCCTCATCGAGCACTCCAAAGTTTCGGGTGGCAATCTGGTGAGGGATTACACCTCATGTTGTGTAACACAAACTGAATCCCTGTGCAGTGGTACAGGTATAGGAGGACTTACCCTCGCTGTTACCATAGCGAAGTTTGCAGAGCGCGATATTCAGGTGGATATGTACGAAGCGCATGATGCCATCACAACTACTGGCGCTGGGATAATGATCTCGCGGCGTACAGCGGAGGTCATGGAAGCACTCGGCCTGAATGAAGAGATCTCCCGTGTTTCTATCAAGGACCCTTCCTCCATTTCTGGTCTGTCAATGAATCTATCTGTCAACTGTGTTTAACATTTTATTTAGGGCCAAGGTTCCGGAAGTCTGATATCCCAGAGGGCGGTTTTGAGTGGTTTCATCACATCGTCAAACCAAGTCAGTGAACTCCACCATCTTGAAACAATGATAAAAATATGACAAACACTGCACAGATCACCGGCCATCTATGATGCACCGTCGTGATTTCGTGGACGTTGTCAAGCAATATATCCCCTCGTCATGCACGGTTTACTTCAATAAACGCCTCGCTAATTATAACAGGCAGTCAGCAGGATCATTCACCTTACACTTCACTGATGGTAGCACCGCAACTACGGATGTGTTAATAGGTGCAGATGGCATCCGCTCCTCGGTGCGGAAGACGCTCTTCGAAACAATAGACCGAGATCTCGTAGACCCCAGTAAGATAAGACAATACACTGATGCATCTTGGACTGGAACGCTCCACTATCGTTCCGTCTTTCCGGTGGAGAAACTGTCGGAAATAGATCCAAATAATGTAGCTTTGAAGAATTTCGTGATAGTAAGTGCTCTCAAAATCTTCACGATGGGCAGGAATAACTTCCATTTCACAGTTCTGCGGGAAAGGAAAGGTAGAGATTATCGCAACTACTGGCCTCTTGGGCTGCTTGCTAACAGATCTGGTATAGCACATCGCTTCATATCCAATTTTAGGAGGGACGATGATCAATGTTGCGATATATGTTGTTGATAAACAAAAAATTGCCACACCTTTCGACGGCCGTTGGATTTCAGAGGTGCCTCGCGAAGAGGTTGAGAAAGCATTCGAGGAGTTCGAACCTGCTCTAAAGAACCTCCTGAAAGTAAGTCTTCTGGTTGAGCTGAGTATGTGGTTCACAGCCGACCTGGGCTTCTTGCAGTGTCTCGAAAAGCCTCTAAGATGGGCGCTTCATGTAGTGAATGAATTGCCGCTATCTGTTTGTGACAAAGTTGTACTGATAGGTGATGCGGTGCGGTCATACTTGTTCACCTGAAGACCTCTTTACGAGATCGTATAGTGCCATGCAATGACACCCTACTTGGGCGCTGGAGCTGGTCAGGCAATAGAGGTACGCACGATCATTCGGAAGATAATGTGAACTCACCTGGTGTGGAGGATGCTTTTGTACTTGGTCGCCTTCTCGCACATCCACTCACAACACTGGATAACGTGCACACTGCGCTGAAAGCCTACCAGGACGTTCGCCTCCCATTCGCCCAATTCGCCGCACGTGAATCGGAACGCTCAGGATATATGTATCAACTTGACGCGCCTAGGCAATATGATGACACTGATGGAGGAAATGAACAAGAGGAGCCGTTGCATATTCTAAAAGAAAAGATCCTAGGCATCGTTGGCGAGGAGGGTTGGGAAAGTGAGGACAATGGTCCCATTGCTGGATGGCTACAGGCAGAAAAGAAACTGGAGGAAATGTACGTTTGTGCAGTGGGTGCTAGTGAGAACCATGATGATTCTGTAGCTGCGACTATAGTCACTATAACTTAGTATTTGGGAAGTGCCGGCTGGCGCCAGCATTAACCTTGCTTGCTGGCTGAGATCCTACCAGCCCGCGGTTTAGCAATGGAGCATCTATCAATTTTTCTTTTGAGGTCCGAGGTACCATAGAGATCCAGCTCCTTTACCTCTTGTCTGTTAGATTCACTCAATCACGCAGTAGTACGTGCTGCGTAGTACTGAAGAATTATTATTTATTTTGCATTGATATTACGTAATAATTACAGTCAAATTTATAACTTGTGTAAGTCTTACATTCCGATAGTGACCGTGACATGGTCGCATTTCTTGATCTGCCTCTCGAACTATTGCCAGTCATCTTTAATTCTGTAGTCAGTCCACCACATCTTGGTTCCCTATGTTTGGTCAATAACTCTTTCAATCAATTCGCTATCCAAAAGCTCTATCAGCACATTTATTGCTATGCATGGCACAATAATTCAAAGGTGAATTCTTATTGCGCTGATATTGACCATCATCGCAGTGGTTTACATCTGACTAGGTTGTTCTTCTGTTCCGGACACTTTCAAGTTGTCCCCATCTTGCACGTCATGTTTCACGCCTTGGTGAGAGCATCAGTTAGTGGCACTGGTCAGCGCAACCAACTACATAGTGTTACAGAGATAAGAGTCTTTCCTAAGGGTCTTCCTTCTTTGGAGCACAATAAGCTGCTGGATCTTTGCATCCGAGGGATACGAAATTGCATCAACCTGAGGTCGTGTGCCTGGACTCGAGATGGTTCCTTGGAATCGGCGATTCTTCACGCTCTCCAACAATGCCCTCAACTCAAAGAGCTCGAGATTAACGGACATGACAGCGGATACTATAATCCCATCATACTTGCACAGTTCTCCAAATTGTCCAAAATATCACTCATAATGCCGAGCGCGCAAGTTATCGAAGTTCTTCCCTCCTGGATATCTGTCGTAGGTTCAACCCTGCGCAGCCTTACCATTATCTGCAAGGTACGAGAGCGATCGGGGCAATATGAACTGGTTTTTATTATTGCATTTGGTAGGCATCGATTCTGGTCACTGATAACTTACTGGAATCACTCGCTCTTAGCATGACTAAACTGGAACAATTCTACATTAGCGGATGCCCAAGGGTGACAGATCGAGGCGTGGGTGAAATTGTGTCAACCAACCGTAATGGCCTCACGGGTATTGGTCTCGAGGGGCTTTCCCAGACATTTGTGGGTCTTGACTGTCGCCGCCATTACGCATTCGCTGACTGTATCGACCAGGATATGTCCAATTTTAATAGTATCTGCAAAGGGCATCGGGCGTTTAGCCGCCTCACATCAATTACTTTGACATTTCACATTAACACTCCCCTTCAGACATGGATGTGTGACGTAACGGAACTGCTGTCCACTGCTCCATTAGAAAGATTCCAGGTTTATGCGGAAACAACAATTTCTCAAGCGCCCGTAACGGACGAATTTTGGAAAGCCATTGTCACGATGCATGGGTCGCGCCTCAAGCGATTTTCCGTTCACCGCATGAAAATTAGTCTAGATGCATTATATGACATATGTTCCCGGTGCTCTGTTCTAGAGGAACTCTTTATCCTCGCTGACAGGCATGATTTGGTATGCGGCTCGTGTTTCCTCTGTTTGTGACTTGAAGTACTCATCCGCACTCATCAGGATGCGGTGGCACGATGCTTTACTGCCGCTCAGAACCTTCGCTCGATCCATGTCAACTTTTCTTTTGAAGAGTGTGGATCGGCAGAGCCTGAGTTCATGATGAACGATGCTCTGCACATCATACAACATTGCCCTGCTACAGTGACGCAGATTGGATGCCATACGAAGGTCTGGCACGTAAGTATCAGACACATTCTCCTTGAAAGACCATTGTGTTCTAACATACAGCACAAGGTGAAACGTGAGGTGCGGATGAACGACAAGGCTGAATTATACGTCGAACCTATCCTCACTAGATATGAGAGTCCGGACATCCCGGAGCAACTTCTCGTCATTCGAATGTGATGGTGGGCGAAGATAACTACCTAAAGCTTATCGGTATAGTTTATTTAGTCTAATCCGAATCCACCACGGGCTTCTCCCCACCATGATGAACAACCAAGTCACCCAGTGTTGCAAGATCGTGCTGCTAGTTTTTCCTCAACTCAGGGGTTGCACTTCGCACGTCCTTTGGCGGGCGTGTTTGTAGTAAGCATGTAAGCTTCAACAATTATCTCAGACCACCGAAATACAACAAGTACATATATACCATACTTCAGTCGGACTGTCCAATACGTGTGATAACATCGTTAGGGCCTGTGACTCGCCCTGCCTTGACGCAGTCGCGGTCCTACAGCCTTCGCAGGAGGCTGCCTCCGAGTCAAGTAAGATTCATGAAAGCGCTCGCGCTTATTTGCCTGAATGGCCATCCAACCTTCAATGTTATCATAGATATCCTGAAAAAGCTTTGTTCAGACATAACTGCATATATGTTACAAGTTCCAATGCCTACCTGCAACAGGGCCCGGGCATGTAGGGCTGGAGCCCAAAGATACATGTTGGTTACTGGATCGACAATGAACAGCTGTTCTCTGAACTGCTTCAATGCTGCCAAATTTCGACTTTTGCACAGCCTGTCGTCTGCATGTAAGAGCATGGCATGCATGGCGCATAGGCGGTCAAAATGTACCTCATCCAATAGGATGGAGAGGCAAACCGCGATATCTTCGGCTGTCACGACATTGGTGCGAAAGAGTGATCCCATGAGGCCAGCTTTGTTTACCCCTGTCAGGGTGAGGGCAGAATGTTGGTCGGAGGTGGAGCAGATGCGCCTCCAGTCGCCGTCCTGAGTAAAGTTTAGCACTCCCATTCAAAACGCGATAGAAGACCCAACCAATTTCCAGTGTCGGCGAAACACCTCCAAAGCTCTTATGCGGAATGCCTGTTCGAAACTTTTGGCTTGTGTCGCGGAATCCTTCGTTAGCTTGGATATCGTTGCATGCACTACCATTGAAACAATCGGTGCCGACCCAGCGCTCTGCGCTCCAGTGGCGAGCAAACTTTGGACGACGAAATCTAAGCCATGAAGTCGCATTTCTTCGATTTTGTCATTGACAATGTCTTCAAAGGCTCGGGCGAAGACCGGGGACTCGGATTGGCTGACTAAACTGCTCTCGACATCTGGAGGGCATGAATGATTTGTGTTGCTCTGTGGCAATGCGCTCGCTGCAGACTTATTGCTTTCGACCGATGCCTGTCGGTCCATTGTGAGTGGACACGCTTCAGACGCAGGGTTTGACGAAATGTTGTGCGCCATGCAAGCGTCTGACGTAACTTCAAATGTCGTAGTATCCGGAGTAGGAGAGCTAGTCTCATATATGAGCTCCCAGTCTATGTCGTGACTTCGAGTGCGTGGGGAGGGTCCATTCACGACAGCAGGAGCCACGTCCATGAGGGTAGACGGTGGCGCACGAAGGAAATCGGCGCCCGCCTTGAGTGGCATAGGCATCTTGTCAGTTGTGTCGTAACTGTCGTTAGGCAGAAGATCCCAAGCGCTACGCATATTGCTGTTTGGCAGGGGAAGGGTTGCGGTAATATTCGCAAAACACCTCGTCATCCTGCGTGCCCTGATTTCCAGGTCACAGGCAAGAACGTGCCGCTCAGACTTCTTCTCGAACTGCTCCATGATAGGGGATGAAACATGATTGGGTGTCATTGTGGTATTGGAGACGATAGTCATGGACTGCCTCGCGTTTTATACGTCTGGGATGTGGAAGCGGAGAAGATGTGGACTGATTGGTTGTGGGCAGAAACTTTACTAGTCGCCCTGTAAGGAATATACACACGAGGCGAAACCTCAAAGCTGCCAGTGGCAGTGGGTATACGTCCTTGGAAAATGCAGGGACATCGCTGGACTTGCGACTCGGCCAACATATGGTGCTCGAAGTTCGTGTCGGTGCAGTGGCGAGTCATGCTGCTATTGAAAAGGAAGAGGTTAGCTCACGCCACACAACGGTGACAACACGACGATTGCACTAAGGCGGGACGCCACGCATTTGACCATCAAGGTAGATTATGACCGAGCGAAACAAGGGTGATCGACGATACATGAACATTTGAATCTTAGGGTGTCAATTTGCTCAGATGTTTCCAGAGATGAATGATATCTGACTGGGACCAGGTCTAGGACATATCCACACTGTCCCCCTGGCTGTCGTCTTCCTTGGTCCACCTACACAAGATTCAGCAATCGCCAATTGATATAATGATAGGTCGACTTGGTTTACCACTGAGTCCCGGAGTTTCAACATATGCTGCATGTAATAAGTGGCGTGGCAAGAGTACTTCTTCCATTGTGTGGCGTTCTCATCTCCGACTGGGGATACAAGCATTTGGGGACCTGAGAGCACATAGGTGAAAGGCGATACACAACATATCAGGGGCTGACGCGCGACTAAGAAGAATTGTTCCAAGAGCGAGGCAAGCGGATTCGAAAGAAAGAACTTGTACTGAGATAATTGACATAGTCAAGAAACCCCGATCAATAACCAAAAATGAAATGCCAAAAATAGCGCACATTGGATCAGCTGAGGATAGTATATTAGCAACCTACGCTCTCCTACACTGCGAAAGTCGGATCAATGGAAGTTGGGCTAGTACCTGTTAGTCCTGTCAACCCTGGAATGCGACGCCTGTCTTCTTCGCTTCTGCAAGACCGCCTCCTGCGAATCCAGTGCCTGACAAATTACTGAATCAGAATGCGGTGAACGAGCAGGAAAGACCAGGCATAGCCCTTTCGTTGCCACAAGGGACTGTGTGACCCAATATGAGTGGAAGAACATACCTTCTCTCTTCAATTCGATGATGTCCTTATCGCCTAGCGTGTGATCACAGACGATGCACTGCTTGGCGGATCGCACCAGCTCGTCAACACATACTTTGCACACAACATGTGCACATGGTTTCATGACTATGAACCTGTCAAATCCTGCTACCCGTATCAAGAGACAGACTTACGGAACATTACCCTGTTATTGTGAAGATTACTTTTACAGGAAGGACAAATCGGAACTCCTGCATCCTCTGATTTGCTTTTGCTCTTGTCATTCTCCGCTGGGGTAGAGTCTGATGAATGCGACGTCGACGCAGTGGGTAACAAAGTAAACTTCACAGGTACTAATGACTTCAGCCTAGAAAACGCTATGAGAAATAGTCGCACCACAGGTGAATTACCAACGTTATAGGGTGGGGTGGATTCCCTCCGCGGCATGTGGTTCGAATCTTGACATCCTTCAGCGAGCTTGGTAAACCGCTCGAGGAGTATGTAGGAGTTAGTGAAGGCAACCAAAAGTCGGGTAGTTTGTGTCGTAAGGATTCAGCCTGCTCTCGTTCGATCTGCCTTAGAGCTGCCTCCTCAGCTTCACGGGTAAGAGCTTCGACTGTTGAAGAGTCGAAGTCCAGCTTCCGCTTCGATGGTCGGGCTGAAAATGATTGAGTACCCTAGAAGAAGACGAAAATGGAGGAGACGTTACAATCTCTCGCTTCGGCGTCAGGTGCAGTTGCAACCGACGGAAGGTTTGCAGACAATCCCAGTTGACCCTTCTCGAAGTCGCGAAGTACGCGTTCCCTCGCAGCCTCTCTAGCTCTCTCTTTCTCTTCTTCAGCTTCTTTCTTAAGCCGCTCAAGGCGTTCCTTCTGCCGCTTAATATCCTTTTTCTGTGTCACTGGATACTCAATTAACAGGCAGCTGTGCATGTCATTGCGAACTTACATAGGTCGTTGTACACACACTCCTTGCAGAATAAATGACCTTCATCGCACGCTATTGGTTCTCTGGCCCGTTGTAAGCACAAGGCACATGCATCAAAATTCCGCATTGATTCGTTGCCCAGGCGTTGCTGTCAGGATAGCTTAGCGGGAGGGGATTTCCATGATCAGTGAGCAGACGCACCCGTTTGGTACCATACTCCGCCTTCTGTCTCTCAGCATATGAGAAAACCGATGATGCGGTATTATTCTTACTGTGTTTCGTCATGAATGGTCAGTTGAAATCGACACGCGCTTGCACAGGATATGGAATGAAATTGTGCATCAACAAGTCAAAACTTCTCAATTGAGTTGTGTCAAATTTACCTACTTTATAGACTGCACCGATGTTCGGACGATGCCAGTGGAGGCATATAACTCTTCATGGCGCTATTCGTTAAACACATTTCGGTACGTTCGGAATTCCCAGTTCAGTTCTTGTGCCCGACTATCGCACTGGCGCTAGTAGACACAGGCGGACACTCGAAAAGAGCATACCAATTTCCTGGAACGCGGCAAGTTATGTGTCCGTCTGAATTTGATCCGTCCAGTCACTCAGTACTGATCAAGTCATATATGCTGATGAGACGGGGGCACGTAGGCAACCGTCCTCGCCCGAGCGCCATGGAAAGACGCAAGCGTGTTCCTGATATTTGATATTTATTAGATTGATAGATGCATTTAATATGTCTATCGTCTTCTATCATCCAGCTCCGGCGTGACGCGATAGATCAGGATAGATCTACGTGTACCTTCAACGAGAAAATTATAGCATATCATGAGTGAGAAGTTGTTTTTTGTCTACGTTACAGCTACTCAGCCCTCAATCAGAAAATTATGGAAAGGAATGCAAACATCATTCCGCGCATTGCAGACATCTACGGACTGCGATGAACGGTTGTGTTTTGTATTGCTACCCAGCGCGGATTGATGATGAAGACTTGAGCTTTTCTTTCCTGTAAGTTCTTTACATGGCCATCATTCTGCATCATTGCCAAGCATGCGATCAGAGCCCCCAAGCAAGCCAGCTTCTGTCAGTTCTGTGTGACGATTTTTCCAAGTTTAGCTTGAGACTTGTTCCGAACACCAAGAGTGGAAGCAATCATTGCCGGTGAACGGACTTACTGTAAAAATATGTTCAATCACCATACATGGGTTCCTTGAGCAGTGACTCGCTTCTGCTTCAGGTAAAGTGTCACTTCCATGACGCGGGGTGGTGCGACCGGCGCAGCAGAAACCTGTTCTGTTACGGTGGGCGACAGTGGGTCGAGTATAAATATCTAATCGCTTTGCCCATGTTACAGCACGGTTTTAATTTTTCACCACTCACATAATTAATCAATGTCACTCTCGTCAGGCACTCCCAAGTTTCGAGTAGCAATCTGGTGAGTGAAATCACTCATAGACGTAACGCCGACTAAATATTTTCTTTAGCGGCGCAGGCATAGGAGGGCTTGTCCTCGCCGTCACAATTGGGAAATTTGCAGGTCGCGACGTCCAGATAGATCTATACGAAGCACATGATGCTATCACGGCCACTGGGGCTGGGATTGTGTTCTCGCGGCGCACAATGGAGGTCATCGAAGCACTCGGTCTGTATGAAGAGATTTCATGTGTTTCGGCGAAGCCCCCTTCCTCCAGCCATGGTCTGTCAAAGGCGTTTCTGTCAACCGTGTTTAACTTTATTTGTACCTCTAGGACCACAATTCAGGAAGTCTGATATCCCAACGGGTGGTTTTAAATGGTTCCAACGTCTCGTCGGACAGAGTAAGTCAACTCATCCCCTTTAAATCAACGGCACAAAGCCAATAAAACACTGTACAGGCGATCCAGTCACTATGCACCGCCAGCTTCTCGTTGATATTCTGAAGCGACACCTTCCCTCATCATGCACAGTCCACTTCAATAAACGCCTCACTAAATATGACATGCTGTCGGCAGGATCACTCGTCCTACACTTTGCCGATGACAGCACCGAAACTACGGACGTTTTAATAGGGGCAGATGGCATCCGTTCCTCAGTGCGGAAGACGCTCTTCGAAACACTAGACCGAGACATCGTGGATTCCAGTAAGATAACACACTACACTGATGCATCTTGGACTGGAACGGTCGTCTATCGCGCCATCCTTCCGGCGGAGAAACTTTCAGAAATTGATCCGAATAATGTAGCTTTGAGGGAATTCGTGATGGTGAGTCCTTGGGAAAGCAGTCACGATGGTCAGGAATAACGTTTGTTTCACAGTTCTGTGGGAAGGATAAGGTGAATTGTCATCGCTAGTTCTGTTTGCCGACGAAACCGTAATCATAATTTCAAGCACATCACCGCGTATCCGGTCTCACAAGGCACACTAATAAATGTCGCTGCAATCGTTTCTGATGAACAGAAAGCTGGTACACCTTTCAAGGGCCGTTGGGTTTCACAAGTTTCCCGCGAGGGCGTCGAGGAAGCATATCAGAACTTCGAACCAGCTGTAAAAAGTCTTCTGAAAGTAAGTCTTTTGGTTAGGTTTATTATGTCGTCCTTGACTGACGAGCATTTTTGTGCAGTGCTGTGAAAATATGTCAAGATGGGCGCTTCATACAGTAAATGAATTGCCTCTAGCAAGTTGCGACAGAGTTGCGCTGATAGGTGATGCGGTACGCTCCTCCTTTCTGACCCGAAAATCCTTTGACGAGCCTGTATAGTGCCATGCCATGACACCGCACATGGGCGCTGGAGCTGGGCAGGCAATGGAGGTAGGCAAGGTCATTCTCAAGACTACGTCAACTCATCTTTTATGAAGGATGCTTTTGTGCTTGGTCGTCTTCTTGCACACCCACTGACAACATTAGATAACGTATCCGCCGCACTGAAAGCATACCAGGACGTTCGCCTCCCAGCCGCTCAATTAGTAGCACGTAACTCAAGGCTTGCAGGACATATGTTCCATTTCAACGTGCCTGGGTATTATGACGGTACGGATCATGGAAATGAACAAGAGGAGTTACGGATTCTAGAAGAGATGATCATAAGTCACTTTGAAGCCCAAGGCAAGGATGGCGCCATGGCTGAATGGCAACAGGCAGAAAAGAGCCTGCAAGGAAGCGTAGGTTTGTGCAACGACTGTTAGAAGGTACATCACTGTTTTCTACCTTGTAACCACTTACTTACTAATCCCAAGCATAACCACTATACATAGTACACGTTAACTACATGATACGAAGTACCTTACTACTTCCCCGTTCTACAGAGCTTCCACGGTGGTGGCTTGCTGCTGACGCACGGTACTATGGCAGGCAGAAGGAAGAAGTCGATGTATAGGTACTATTATAATATTGGTTGCTTATATCTTCATAATACTTCAAGTTATCATGATGTCGTGCAAACTTGCAATGGCTTTCCATGCTCAGGCCTAAACGATTGTTTTCCAGGTCTGACCGGCCCATACGCCGTACTGTTATCTACGACCTTTAGCACATCTTCTGGACCACTCTCTCTTGATCGTGGGTCATATTCACCCCACAGTATCATTCCTGTCACCAGCATGTTGGAAGTCAAGCTTTGAGTGGGCCCCACTGGCACCCTGATGCTTGCCAGTACTTACCTATATAATATTGCTGCATGCTCAATGCGCGCCACACGCTGGAAGGTGTTCATCACTGTCTTCAAGTTGTCCTATCTCGCAGACACTCAACTGTTCATTCTCGACGACTGGAACCTTCTTACCTCTTCACTTATCTCATGTGCGCGTGCACAAATCCCATCAGCAAACTACTATGATCTGTACAGAGCTGGACAGCGGCTGACAGTGCCACAGTGCGACAGCTTGGTCCCTAATGGACAAACACACCCGCATCTGTACAGAGCTGTACAGAACCTCCCAGAAGCTCACAATGGCACCTTCGATATGCACATAGTACTAGAGTATTTTAAAGCGCTTTGCAAATATAATGACAATTCATCCATTTTGAGAAAAGAAAATAGGCACTGAGCTGTGTTGTTTGGTTTAATTTATGGTAACACTTCTTTTCTTTGTCTTTTTTGAAACTTCCGACTGTCATCATATTTGCAAAGCGTTGTAATACAAGTCGAACGTTTGAAAAAACTGAAATCAATCAATTATATTCAACTACTCTGCTATACGAACTAAACTAAACTAAAACTACAGGATATCAAGTGAGATCAGAGTATTTGGGCTGCGAGAAGGTGTGGGTGTGCGAGAATGTGCGAGACAGTGCGAAAAAATGATAGCACAAGATGGAATGTGTGAGACGGTGCGGGAAGGTGCATGGAATGTGTGAGCGAGACGGTATGGATGGTGCGACGAATTTACGACGAGATGGTGCGAAAAAAAAAGACGACGCGAGATGAAAGATAGTGCGAGACGGTACTGGGAAAGTGCAGCAGATGAGAGAGTGTGAGAGAGTGTGATACATTGAGGGCAGCTAGGCTATATAATAGGCTGTTAGTAGAAATAAGAAAAAGAAAGGAACAGAAGGGCTTACTCAGGTCAACTGAGGAGAGGTTGTGGGGGTGTAGCAGGATGGTAGACTCATGGTTGATGCCGACTCTACTAAATGTGGCACCTCATGATCAACAACAAGGGGTGAAATTGACAATCACTCACTCGTCGCATCATACTGAGTATCTTCATCAGTATGATGCGACGTGTGAGTGATTATCAATTTCACCCTTGTTGTTGAGGTGCCACATTTGGTAGAGTCGGCACCAACCATGACTCTACATCAGTATGATGCGACGTCACGGTAGGAGTTAAGACTAATGTTAAGTAGAGCTGAAGTGGAACGAAAAGTCTTGGAGAAACATTTCAACATGACTTACATCAGCAGTCATGTGAGTGTGGCTGCACACTGTGAGTCTGTGGTGTCTGTCGCTGGCTGCACAAGAACGCAAATTCTGTACTTCCTGTGGGACAAGCCGTAGTTTACTGATGCCGCGCGTTGGCACACTGTGTAATCCATTGCAGCATTTCCTCAGCCATGGCTTCAGTCAAGAGACTCTCAGCTGTTGCGAGTATCCCTCATGACTCAGCTCCCAGAAGTACGCTACAAGGACATGCCGTACACCACCAAACGGCCGTAACCTACCGCTAGCTGGCAAGTATGACTCACAGATAAACGATAGAAAGGTTCTACGACTTAGCTTCCTTCTTCAAGTTCAACTACAGGTCTGGCTGATGAAATTTGGGACCGAAGCATTTCAGAACTGTAATCGCTCACATCACTCCATATAAGTAGTTTAAGCCTCGCGTCAAATTTTTAGGGATGCTCAAGTCTTAAAAATTCAGTTCGTTTTATAGCCGAACTCACGTAGATTCACGTATACCACTTTGTTACCGTTTCATAATTACATGCACCAATGAGTTTAATTCAACCTAATTTGTCTCCAGCCTAAACGGGACGGGTTTGCTCTGTTATCGAACATAACTCCCTGGTCAGACGTCCGTCCGAGTCAGGAATGAACTACTATGCCGATGCCGCCACACAACCTTCAGAATGGAATCCAGCAAAATCCATCATACGGTTATGTCACGTCGCAAAGCGGAAGGGGATCAGGACCACATTCCATGGGCAGTCATGAGTACCCAACAGTAACAACAGCACACGGTGCCAGCCATCCGCAACAGCAAGAAAATTTTGACTGGTGTAGTACTCAGTAGGATAACATGTTCTGATGCTTCATACAATGACTTATTTTTGAATGTGAAAACAGGTAGCTTCGGGGAGATGAGGCCTACACTTTGATTTCCATGGCTAGTAGACAGCAGCAGCCATCGTTTCTGATTATGGGAAAACAGTAACATGTTCATCCCTGAGCGTCGGCAATCAGTATACGTGAATCTACGTGAGTTCGGCTCTCAAACGAACTGAACTTTTAGGGATTGAGTATCCCTTTGAGAGTTGAGCATCCCTTTTAAAATGCAGCCTGCAAACAATGTCGTCCTTATCAGTGACTCCCAAGTTTCGGGTAGCAATATGATGAGTTGCACGTCTCGTGAACAACCCGCAGACTAGAATTCCTTGTGCAGCGGCGCAGGCATAGGAGGGCTTGTCCCCGCTGTCACCATAGGCAAGTTTGCAGAGCGCAATATCCGGATAGATGTATATGAAGCGTATGACGCCATCACGACCGCTGGGGCTGCGATTTCGTCAGGCGCGCACGAAATCGAAATCATGCAGGAACTCGGCATGTATGAAGAATTCTCTCGTCTTTCGAAGCCTCCTTCCTCCAGTGATGGTCTGTCAAAGAGTTTGTCTGTCAACCGTGTTTAACACGATTCGTACCTCCAGGACTACAATACAGGAAGTCCGATATCCCAGAGGGTGGTTTTAAATGGTTCCAAATTTCCGTCCAACAGTGAGTCAACTTACCTGTTTTGAATCAAAGTTACAGTGCTGACAGAAGACTGCGCAGACGGGCGATCCAGCATAAAACGCCAGGATCTTGTCGATATTTTGTGTAGCTTTGAAGGGTTTCATGGTGGTAAGTCCTCTAGAAAGTAGTCACGATGGTCAGGAATAACCTTTGTTTCACAGTTCTGCGGGAAGGGAAAGGTAAGTTGCTACAATCATTAGTTCTACTTACCGACCAACCAAGTAGTAATTGTGATTCTACAGCACGTTGCCTCGTTTCCGGTTGCACAACGAACGCTAATCAACGTCGTGGCATGTGTTGCTGATAAAGGAAAGCTGGGACACCTTTCGAGGGCCGTTGGGTTTCAGATGTGCCCCGCGAAGAGCTCGAGGAAGCAGAACTTCGAGACCGCTGCCAAGAAACTTCTGAAAGTAAGTCTTTGGGCTGAGTTGCTTACGACTTCCTCGATTGACGAGTACTTCTCTGTAGTGTTGTAATAATCCGTCAAGATGAGCGCTTCATACAGTAAATGAATTGCCTCTATCGACTCAGGACTGCATCAACTGATCTTGTACGAAGGATGCTTTTGTGCTTGGTCGCCTTCTTGCACACCCACTGACAACATTGGATAACGTGCACGCCGCACTGAAAGCATACCAGGACGTTCGCCTCTCAGTCGGTCAATTCGTAGCACGTAATTCAGAAGCTATGGGAGATATGTTCGAATTCGATGCACCAGGGTATTATGATGGTGTGGATCGACAAAATGAACGAGAAGCGTTGGAACTTCTAAAAGACGAGATCTTGGAGCTGAGGCGTTGGCGAGGCGAGGGTGCCATTGCTGAATGGCTACAGGCAGAAAGGAAGCTGCAGGAAAGCGTAGGTTTGTGCAACCGTCGATGAAGAACGATTCACCGCTGATTTCTTTGTAGCTGAACGCGAACAATGATATTCTACTGGGGACTGTTGTGTGTACTATGTAGCATACGTTCATTCAGAGAGACTCGAGAATTAGCGTACCTCGAGTAGAAGGTCCTGATTGTAGGCAAAAGTGTCGTGTAACACCATACACGAAGTCAACGATGGCTTTGTGTATGAAAAACTTTATCCGAGTTCGAGTCGAGGATACTAGTCTAGCATGACATTCACCGCAACCTAAAATTGAGCTAAGTTTATCAGACCTCAGGTGACGCTTCTGAGTGGACATGAAAACAACTCGCCCCATCTGCAGGTCTGGTTTTCCTCTCAATTACGACGCCTTTACGTTTGCGAGGCTTCCGCTCGGTAATCGCAGGGACGATATTCCAGGTGAGTACTAGTTGGTGCTGTATCCGTACCAATGTCCGCCCACTGCCGTTCGGCCGCTCCCCACTAGCCCCAGCGCTCCACGGTCATTCCTGAAAACCTGCTGCACTGAAGTACGCAAACTATTTGTGATATGCCCGACCTTCTCTCAGGTTTCTCGCGCGAGCTCGCCTTTGGCAACTTATCACGGTGCGCACTGCGCAGAACGAGGTCAGTGCCGCAGGATGAACAAATGTTTCTGTAGAAAACCTTAGTGTTAAACATCTCATCGTGGACCTGCGTCTACGTATGAGATTACACCACTGGCATCGGGGCATCACAACCATGTTTCTGACAAGAACCCGACGTGTGACCATCAAAAGTGGCTCAGTGACGCTGGTTTCATGCTGTATTGTGCGGGACGGCATCTCCATTCTCGTCCAGATCTTCAGTCAGAAAAGGGACTCGCTCAGTGTCCAGTTCACGTCGTAAACTACCTCAAGAAATGTGCTCAACTTTTTTGCTGGTGTTCACCAATGTGCTCACGCGCTTCGGTGTGTACGACTCGCGAGTCGCATGTTTTCATTCGGCCGTCGCTTGCGTTCACATAATATGCCGAACATTTAATTTACCAAACATTCTATCAGATCATATCTGCCACAGTACCTTTATTTTGCCCCTGTTCGAAAAACTTCCGTTACAGCATCTGTGACAAGCTGTGGATACTTGACTGGTTCTACAAATCCGTAATTCTCCTTTCATAGCACTTTGTTTCATATTCGGTTGCGCAAAGAACACTGATCGATGTCGCGACATTTGCTTTGATAAAAGAGATTTAATATTCGCTCAGCTTCCACGATATCCTGCGTCCAACCTATCAGGTAGTAATGTGGCGGCGGAACTAGTACTGATTGCTATGTTTGCAAGCTCCCCCCTCTCCAAGGATGAAACCTAGGTTTTCCATGTGAACGATGGGTGAGCGATCACCGTTCCGCTTTGGTCCCGAAATTAATCAGCCAGACATAGAAGCTGAGGGAAGACAAGTCACGGAATCCTTACATCACTCCGGCTCGATATAAGTAAGTAGTTCAAGCCTCGTGTCAAATGCAGTCTGCAAACAATGTCGTCCTTATCAGTGACTCCCAAGTTTCGGGTAGCAATATGGTGAGTTGCATGCCTCGTGAACAACCCACGGACTAGATTCAGAATTCCTGTGCAGTGGCGCAGGCGTAGGAGGGCTTGTCCTCGCTGTCACCATAGGGAAGTTTGCAGAGCGCGATATCCAGATAGATATATACGAAGCGCATGACGCCATTACGGCCGTTGGGGCTGGGATTGTGACAGGCCTACGTGAAGCCGAAATCATACAGGAACTCGGCATATACGAAGAGTATTCTCGTGTCTCGAAACCTCCTTCCGCCATTCATGGTCTGTCAAAGAGTTGCCTATTAACATTGCTTAACATGATTCGTACCTCCAGGGCCACAATACAGGAAGTCCGATATCCCGGAGGGTGGTTTCAAATGGTTTCAAATCCCCATCCAACAGGGTAAGCGAACTTGTCTTTTTTGAATCAAAGACACAGGGCCGACAAAATACTGTGCAGACAAGCGCTGCAGCATGAAACGCCAGGATTTTGTCGACATTTTGAAGCAGCACCTTCCGGCGTCATGCACAGTCCACTTCAATAAACGCCTGACTACATATGACAAGCAGTCAACAGGATCGCTCGCCCTCCACTTCGCTGACGACAGCACAGCAACGACAGACATGTTAATAGGGGCGGATGGCATCCGCTCCTCAGTGCGGAAGACGCTATTTGAAACGATAGACCGAGGCCTCGGGGATTCGAGCAAGATAACACACTACATCAATGCGTCTTGGACTGGAAAGTTTGTTTATCGCACCTTGATCCCTGCGGAGAAACTCTGGAAAATAGATCCAAATCATATCGCTTTCAATGGTTTCGTATTGGTAAGTCTGGAAAGTGGTCACGATGGTCAGGAATGACCTCCGTGTCGTAGTACTGCGGGAAGGGAAAGGTAGATTGATTGGTTCTACTTGCCGACCAAGCAAGTAATTGTAATTCCACAGCACGTTGTCTCGTTTCCTGTTGCACAAGGAGCGCTAATTAATGTCGAGGCATTTGTTTCTGATAAGTTGAAAGCTGGGACACCTTTCGAGGGCCGCTGGGTTTCAGATGGGACCCGCGAAGAGCTCGAGGAAGCATTTCAGAACTTTGAGCCTGCTGTCAAGGACCTTCTGAAGGTAAGTTATCGAGTTGAGTCGTTTATGACGTCCTCGACTGACGAGCACTGCTCGGTGTGGCACTAGTGTTGCGACAACCCGTTAAGATGGGCACTTCATACAGTAAATGAATTGCCGATATCGACTTTCGGACGGAGTTGCGCTAATAAGTGATGCGGTGCGCTCCTCCTTGCTGACTCGAAAATCCTTTGATGAGATGGTGTAGTGCCATGCCATGCAACTGCACCTGGGCGCTGGAGCTGGGCAGGCAATGAAGGTACTAGTACGCATGATCATTCGCAAGATTACACCAACTGATCTTGTACGAAGGATGCTTTTGTGCTTGGTCGACTTCTTGCACATCCACTCACAACCTTGGATAACGTGCACACCGCACTGACAGCATACCAAGACGTTCGCCTCTCAGTCAGTCACTTCGTAACACGTAATTCAGAAAGCATGGGAGATATGTACCAATTCAGCGCGACAGGGTATTATGATGGTATGGATCGAGGAAGTGAACGAGAGGAGTTGGAACTTCTAAAAGATAAGATCTTGGAGTTGAGGAATTGGCTAGGCGATGGTGTCGTTGCTGAATGGCTAAAGGCAGAAAGGAAGCTGCAGGAAAGCGTAGGTTTGTGCAACGGTCGATGACAATGATATTCTACTTGAGAGGCTGACGCTCTCGAAGCTTGTGAATTGGAAGTGTCTACAAATTTCAATTGGGTCTGCATTGAATTGAAGGTCCTCATTGAATGTTCATGGCGTGCATGTCCTTACAGGCCCTTACCGCCTTTCCAATTGTTTTCCTTGACTTACATAGCATCTGACTCTTGTCTTTACCGCTTTCCATTCATGAATGTCTTTTCTGCACAGTCTCACCGTACACAGCTCATTCTAGCAGCTGTATCAGCATCTTTACTGACTTCGGGCCTGTTTACTGCATACAATGTCTATAGCAGACGCGAACGGAGACGCAACCTCGACCGAGACATTCTCAAGTCAATAGCATCCCAAGATGAGGCTTCTAAACAGCCCTTGAGGCAAAAGGACGACGAGCCACTGGAAGAACTATTTCTCCGCTTTGGTGCTGATGTTAACGGGTATGACGAAGAGCTGATCAGAGAGCAACTTGCGCGGTGCTATGCGTTCTTCGGGGATGAAGGTATGGCACGCGTTCGGGGCAAATCGGTTGTGGTCATTGGCTGTGGTGGCGTTGGTAGCTGGGCGGCAGTCATGCTGGTCAGGTCGTGCGTGTTCTTTCTCCGCCCGTGTTGCTGTGGTTTCATGAATTACGTGCAGAGGAGTGTCGAAGATCCGACTGGTGGACTTTGACTATGTGACGCTGTCCTCGTTGAACAGGCATGCAACGGCGGTGCTTTCGGATGTAGGAACACCGAAAGTGGGATGTATTGAGCGGACGCTGAAGCAAATTTCCGCATGGGTAGAGGTGGACAGTCGCGTTGAGATCTGGAGGAAAGAAGATGGAGGGAGGTTACTGGAGGGAGCGGACTGGGTCGTCGGTACGTATAATGCGCATCTCGATCTCCTTCACCTTCCGTTCAACTTTACTTGAAAAGATGCAATAGACAACATAACCACAAAAGTCGACTTGCTGAAATACTGCCATGAACACAATATCAAAGTTCGTACTTGACTGAGCTATCTAATCATATCAAACTTACGCTTCTGTAGGTTTTCTCGTCTATGGGTGCTAGTGCCAAGGCAGATCCCACACGGATTCAGATCAGCGACATCTCATACACTATGTATGATCCTCTCGCACGCTCTGTTCGTCGCAGGTTACGACTACAGGGCGTATCCTCAGGGATTCCTGTCGTGTACTCTACAGAAGTCCCCGGAGATGTGAAGCTACTCCCTCTTCCAGAGGAAGAGTTTCAAAAAGGTGACGTCAAAGAGCTTGGGGTATTCGATGATTTCAGGGTGCGAATATTACCAGTCCTCGGTCTGTCCTTGATTCTTTTGCAACATGCTATCTTGGTAGCTTACTATTTAAGTGCGGGACAGGTCCGTTGCCATCTCTTTTCGGGCTGCACATTGCAATTTACATACTGTGTGAGATGGCCGGGAAACCGATTCTGAACCCTCTGCCCATAAAGAACCGCAAGAAGCTCTATGAACGCCTTCTTCGCGATCTCCTGCATCGTGAATCGAAGTTCGTTGGAGAGCAGATCAAGTGAGTCCACCTCTCACATATTCTGACTCTTCCTTACACTTCATGCAGCAAATTACCTATCGACGAAGACGATGTCGCGCTGATATTTGAGGACCTGCATCTCGGTCGGTCTGTCGTGCCTCCTCATGTCGTCCCTGCACGCCCGACTCTTCTGCGGTGGGATCCAGCCAAGCCACTCACTCTGGAGAACTGCGTAGTCTTTGAATTTGCGGAGGCAGAGAAGCATGTTAGGGAGTGTTTGGCGAGCCACCCAAGGAAAACCCCAAAGGAAGTATGGGGAGATGAAGTGCAGGCGATTGTGGAGCGTCATGCAGCAGAAGTTGCAAAATACCGAGAGTGGGTCGGGCTATAAGGCCTTAAGGAGTCATCAGACGACACCCAGTGATTCCATCGATCACATACTTATCGATCAGAAGTTTCGTTTCCTGATAGAAAAGCGAACTACATAGTACAGCACATAAATATTTAATATGTTAACCTGTTATCGATACAGTCTTTTACTCCACCAACAATCTTACAACACTACCTCTCCACTCACTATCCCCATCACGTACTGATGAACCAATGCTCTACGTGACATAAATGAGTGTGCGTCTTTGAGAATTGACTACACAGAGAGTTATGAAGGCGCCAACAAGCAGGCCTGTGATGATACAGGTCGCAGTCTCGGCCAGCGAGTGAGGTCGGCGTTTTGGGTCTCGATACGGATCTACAGACGGAGATTCCGGTTCCGGCGTAGGCTCCGTTCCGGACTGCTGTTGCTCTTGGTGAATGACAATCGTTGGGGCAAATATGAGGGTAGGTGTCTTCGACCGGTTGGTATGCGGGCTCTCAGAGCCGGAACTTGAAGCGACAACAACGGCCTGAGCATCCTGGGAAACTGATCTGACAACTGGCGGAGCGGGAGCTGTCGGTGCCAGTGCGACCAGTGCGCTTTCAGGTACTGGGCATTCGATAACCGATGCCGGGGGGGATGGAGGAATGATAACAGATACTTTGACCTCGGCTTCCGACGGTACCAGAGCGACCAGAGCGCTTTCAGGTACTGGGCATTCGATAACCGATGCCGGGGGGGAGGGGTGAATAGTAACAGACGCTTTGACCTCGGCTTCCATCACGCCGTTTCTGGAACCGGCTGATGAAGCAACTTCGGCCTCTTCTGCGTAATCCTGAACAGCCCGTTCGAGGTCGGAAACTACTCCTTGCAATCTCCGAACCTCGTCAGATGCTTCCCCCTTCTGCTTCTCTCGAATCTCTTCGCCAAGTGCTTGGACGAGAGATCGAATGACGTCCCACATCTCGACGTGGTCCCGTGACCACCACTGGGCTGGCCATTGCGCAATCACAAACGCAAGGCTACAGGCCGTCTCTGTAGCTTCAGTGAAGTCACCAGTGACGACACTGTGAAACCAAGGACGGAGAAATGCCATTGCCAAGCGGACAGAGCCACCAGTTGCATCGCGAAGACGATGCTCGGTAGGAAGGCGCAAGAACTGATCTGACATGTCTTGGCAGAACTGGCGGAAACTAGGTTTGCGATCCATAGTGTCCCAAGATAGGATATCGAACGCCGATGACGATGTCCGCTTATCAAGAACAGTGTCTTGGCGGAGGAAGTATGACGGCAGTTTGTCGATGATGCTTAGAAGGGGGACTGAAGCTAGAACAGCCGAAGTTGGGATAGACCCATGAACAAGGACGTCTTGCGACTCCAAGGCGAATCTGTACCATTTCCAGTAGTCCAGATGCCTTCTAATTCACGAAGTTAGTTTATTGGGGCAGCCAAGAATCCGAAAGATACTGACTCGTTGGGTGCGCCCTTTCTTAGTAGTTCCAGGGCGGTTGCGGCTCGACCAGCGAGCTGACGTGCATCGATAATGGCAATTTCGATGTCATGCTTGAGACCAACCCGGTACCTGCGGGTGGCCTCCCAGATAGCCCAGGCAAAGCTGAACGTGGTCGAGATAAAAGGAGACATATGTCTCTGGGTCCAGTCCATGTGCTGGGCAACATCGGCATAAGTGGTCACTGAGGCTACTGACTGGCCTGCAAATGGCTGTCGAAGCTGATCTGCAGCCTCTCTAAATTGCTCGTTGTACTTCTGGCCAACGAAGTAAGGCTCAGTGGCATCATAGAATGGGGAGCGATGCTTTGGAGTATATACTCGGAACAAGAAATGGTTGTCCTGGATAAGGCGATCAAAAGTATGATCAGAGCCATACCCGTATTGAGGTAGTGGACCACCCAAAGTTGGGCTCTGAGATGAGGTTGAAACGACGGACATCGTAGGGCCAATTACAGAGGATTGGGATAAACTGAGGTTGGAGGAGCTGCTTTTCTAGAGATCGGACTCATCCTCGTGTTATCCAGCCCCCTGCATATCGATCTATGTAAACACATGGACTCAACGAGGCTCTGCACAGGTCTAAAATGGAAAGAAAAGGTCCAAACCACGAGTGGATTCGACACGACGTGGGGCCCCTTGATCTGAAGTTTCCGCTCACTAGAACAGCCCCAAGAGTATGAGTAGACACCCGTCAGCTTCAAGTGACCAAGGGAGGACGGCGGCAGTATCGGTGTTCGGTAGACTCCGTACGATCATTTGCCAATTCCGGTGTGTTAGTATTCAGAGTGCGATTTCAAACACCAAGGGATACATATGGATTTTCAATGTTGAAGGGTTTCTGTTGGCAAGGTCGCTGAACACTATGGTCTACTTGAAAAAGATCTCGACCAGTCGAGTCGCTAGTTGTCGTCGAGGGAGCCGCTGAGTTTGATTTCCTATTTCGTAAGTTGAGTAAGTCCGCCAGGCTCCAGCCATGCATTTGCAACGTTTAAACTTTGACACGAGGTTTCATCGTTTCTCTGCACAGTTCTACCAGCCGGCAGCACCGGTAGTCCTTTGATCCGACCTTGGCACCTTCGTGACATGCTGTATGGTGCGGACCCGTACGATTCGATGTGATGTTCGCCTTCAGATTCATCAGATACAGCTGATTAGCCTCGAATACGTATTTTGAGCTTTCGCTGCATCGTCGCGGCTTCTCATGTGACGTCCCAGTGGGAGGTGCTTATCATCATCTCCTGACTTTAATCTGAGCTTGTGGGACACATGCACGCGGACTCCATGGCCAAATGAATGTCTCTTTCAAAGCTGTGCACCTGCCAGCAGACCAACATTCTTAACAGTGACGATATCGATGGTGCACCCATATTCCTTGGCAAGCTCTTAATTTCGCAAAGGTGAATCTTCAATGGTGCTAACGGGAACCATGAGAGTGCAAAATGATACTTCAACAGGCAATCATCCATCTCGTTTCTGATGGCCTAGTCATCTTGGCAGCCCATTTTTCCACCTTCAACGCCGGTGGCGTAATCTCCACGTCGAGAGCCCAAACCTAGTATGGGGTCTACAATTTAATCGATCTCCATGGTTGGTGGGGGCGGCGTTTATGCGGCATTCGTACACCCTTCTTTCCAAGGCAAATATTTCCACAGCTCATTATTGCTGACGAACCGTGAGTCAACTACTAACGAGGATTGATAGTCGCCCCGGCGTCCGGATCGTTTCGTCTCGTAATCCGGACAATGATAGTCTCAAAGTAACCTGCGACCGCACTGAAAGAAGTCACCGCTGGGTCCTGACGGAGATACCATGCTCTTGGCACAATCTATTATCTTCTTTAACCAATGCTTGTCCCAGGAAGAATAGAGTGCCCTGATAAACCTATATTCAATTATAGAGAGCTTGGCAGCTCATCAGAAATCTCAGTTTCCATACTTTCCACAGAGGTCGGGGCCATTCTTGATAGAGCAGGTGGACCACTCTCCACTATATCCGCTCCAATCCCACCACAAGATGGCGATGCATGGTTTTATTGATTATTCTCAAGGTTCCGACAGGCTATTCACCCAGATTTGCGCCTCGGAATCGGTCATTCCATGCATCTTGTCCGGTATATAAAGACAGGTTCTACAGATACAGCATGCTATAGATTATCCGGTCATGTTTTCCCTGCGTCGCCCACTTATTAGTGCACTCCAACGCAGCTCGTCCGGAAGCGCTCTACAATCCTTGCCTGTGCGGCTGTCCTCAACGATGTCAGTTGCGGCAGTCACGGCAGAGGAATACGAGTCACTCACCATTCCTCCGATCTTCGACATCTTCGACGCTCCAGTGCGCCTGGGGGAGTCTTCCACACTTGTTGGACGAAAAACCACCGCCACTCGCATCGTTGCGCTTGAAGGCAACGGTGAAAAATCACGGAATATTGCCGACAACTTCACTGGAGTTCAATATTTCTCCTCACTCCCTCCCCCCGTCGTGTTCGATGGCCCTGCGTGCCCCACACATTTACTGCCGCGAGCCCTTGAAACCCGTCGCAAAATGCGGCAACGCTTATCTTCCTCACCCAAGAGACAGGCATCCTCCCTTTCGTCCTCCTTCACATCTTCGTCAGAGCCTGTGTATGAAGTGTTTGATGGACCTTCGCGGATAACGCGCTACAAATACCCATCGTCGTCCTCAGAGGTAATTCGGGCTATTCTATCTCAGACTGTCATTCGCTTATGTGCATTAGTCTTCATCACGGCCATATGTCTATCTGGCTATGGCTCTCTCTGGAGCGTTTGTGTGGCTTGCGTTGGAGGACCAGCTTGAAATCCGACAACAGTCGGGGATCAGAGCATTTCCATAAGCTGGCATGAAAATCTTAGCCCTCGGGATTATCCGTCGCTGTCTCAGTTTGAAATAAGCATCGCTCTGAGCTAAGATCTGTCTACAGATTAGTGATGGCCCACGCATGACGAGCGTGGGTTCGCAGCTCAAACTATTTCCCTGGCTTGGCGGCGTTTAGTCATTACACTGATTACAAACTTGCGTCGTCGGCATTATGACTTTTTTTTGGGTGTTCTTTTTGGGTGTTCTTATGGAGATTATCACTGTGTTTCTACGTTCCCTATCATTCTTCACTCCTTTAGAGCGGTTGGCAGACCATATGGTATTACGAAAGTTTGTGTTAGAGCATTATGCTATTTTATGTACGAAACGTTATCAATCATTTGATGGTGTACTCAGCTGTATTAATAACTCCTTTAGACTCGTACCATGACTTGTCCATAGACCAGATGACGACTTTACTTCGATTGTCCTAACTTCTCAGATTAACGTAGGGAGAGCTACCGGCCTCGAGGAAGCTGATGTATCTCGATACTCATGAATTGATCATCAAACATACAAGATCTTGGAATTCCTATTGGACCAGCGACGCGAACAGCGTTGCTGAAAGTACAGAACGACGTTCAGGTCGTTGACAGACATCTTCGGTACCTAGTAACTTAGGTGCATGCAGGCTATATTATACCATCCAATAAAAATGGATCAATTCGCTGTCCTCGTAAACATATCGTGTCAATCATATTATTGAGTTGCTCATGCCAATTCCCGTGCACCAAATGCGGTCAGAGGGTGTCCGATCAAACCTATTTATCCTACACCGTGACTGATTTTTTTCCCCTTTTTTTTGGTTCAACGTGTGGTTTGAGACCGCTGGCTTTTGGCAACTGACCAAGTCAGCCCCGGTCGGCCCGTTAAGGATACGGGAATTTCACCCATCATCACGGGAAATTGCAACCCATCAAGGGAGAAATGCGTTTATGCAGACCCGATGAGGGGTCCTTGTTGGTTTTTGTGGGATTTGAACCCACGACCCCAGAGCAGGCGACTCGAACAGAGTCGGGCTTGATGGCATATCTACTCAGCCATCGCACCCCACACTGTGACTGATAACAAAATGTATCCCACCGACTCATCTTCTGACACCGTAACGTACGAACTTGAAGATACAGTAGTGCCAACAATGAGTGTGGCAGTGAGGTCCTTCGAAACCAATTGCAATACTACGTAGCCGCCGTAGCGAGATAATTGCCATTCGAAGATAACTGTAAATGTCAGATAAGGGCAATTGAGCTGAGAGGTTATCCATATGGCACAAGTTCCGGCTTTTGAGTGAAAGTGGAGACCTCAGGAGTCGAATTGTGCTCGTGCCGACGGACCGGAACCATAGGAGACATCCTTATAAGGGTATTCCGGGTGAAGGAGGGGGTTCGTGGCTGCTCAAGGACCGTAGGGACATCTACTGTCTCATTTCTAGATAGAACGCACGGCTCCCTTGAAGCGCTGACGGGTAAATGGCCTGCCGTGAAACCTCACTATCATCATTGCAGCATTGTTCGGATACCTTACTAAAGAGCAATAGCATCAGCAAAGGTCATCGAGGACGAAGAATGGATAATGCACTGACTGGTCTAAGACCAAAACATACAAGATGGGATGCGTAGAGGTACGTCAGAAATTCGGTAAGGTTGTCCAGCAGATTCTGCGAGGTAGGCTGTCCGATCAAATGCCTTGCTGATTTATGACAATGGCTTGTGATTATTGCTCATGTAGGTATTATGTGTGTCGCATGACTTCATCGTGCAGGAAGGAGTCGGATTTCAGGCATTCATGATACAAAAGTAGGATGTACAGGCGGACTTGTCTTGGAAACAAACTTTAGCGACGGGACGCACACTAGAGGGAAACAGCGACTGACCCGTTGACAAGAGCGATAACAATGCATATTATGCTTTATTCCATACAATGGTCCAGATTCCAGACAGGTTCCAGCAATAATTCTGTAGCGCCAACTATGAGATTAGGACGGTGGTACAAGGATTCAGACCGAGGTGCCAGTTGAAGCGGCTCGAAATTCGTGCAGAGATCAATGCAATCGAGGCGACTCTCTAAGACGAGCCTGACAAGAGCTGCAAATTTCTCGCTTGAATGGAAAATTTTAGTTTCCGAGAATCCATGGAGGAGAATTAGTTGGTTGCAGTTTTTTTTTGGCTTGCATTAGTTGGCGAGCGGAGTTGTGGGCAGCTTTCAGGGTATATCGGCCACTTCAATTTCAGGGTGGACCTAACAACACAAACCTGACTTCCACAAATCATTCGCATGCCGCGGTCGTCCTGTCAAGAAAACTTCGCTCAGCTTCAACCACTCAAGCGTAGCACAAGAGGGCTTCTCCCGAATGAATCAGTGAATTCCTGATCTTGAAGAAAGACACAAGCGATTTCGATACCCCACGGAGGTCTCGCAAGTGGCAGTCGCCTCGAGGATGTGTTTCATATTCCACGAGGGACCAGGACATGCAAGATGGCTTGGTCGCACTTCAAGTTAAATGGGCCGCAGTTCAATATCACCAATCGCGTTGCCAGCGTCAAGAACCTGACGCCGCGATGGTGAAAAATCGCGGTTATTTCTTCAGCGACAGGGCTGGAGGTCTCCCATGTGGTTTTCCATCTTGATCATATTCTTTCTCGTGTTGGATCATTGTTGGACTCGACATTCTTTCCGGACGGAAATCTTTGGAGAAGTTGAGGCAGCTTACGATGCATGGGGGCTCTGAGTCGGAATCATAGTTACTGGTGAGTGTCTTGTTCGCTCCAACCATGTTTTATTTCTGGGCATTGTCACTACTTGAGTGGCAAGTGAGGCCACAGATGCTGCCGATGTTGAGGGCAGTCACGCCCGATTGAGGCTTGGGGAGCGATCTTGACGCAGCCACAGTGATAATCTTGACTCACACCAAATTTGCCGTGGACATCTTGAGGGGATTGATAGCACACTGCTGCTCAGAGTCGCATTCACGGTTCATGATGGCGGTTGGAAACTTGCCTGGCTCGTGCGCGCAAAGTCGCGTGACGCCCCTTTTTGGGTCACGCAACGCGTCACACATATGTCTGTCACACTGCCGCTGGCTCAGTGCAGAGAGAGCAGCTCGGCATTCGGTGATTTCTAGGATAAATGGATATCAGTCACGGATGGTTGAGCTCACTGCTGATATATTGTGTGCCATACGATTGAGAACTCTTCATAAATTAGTTCACGCGCTCGAGGAACGCGTGTTCTTACTCTTCTTCTTTTCAGCAGTGACCGGATGGCGTCCCTTGCGGCATTCTTGGGATGCTCTAAACCAAACGGTTCAAGAGGTTGTGTCGAGGTCGATGATGTGTCATGGGGTCCGAACGTCTAGGTCATAGGTCTTCCGGGATGCCCCATAGTGTCGAGCTCTGTTATCCCTCCTACACCCGTCCGGTGAGGTCGTTTGCGCTGCCAATAGTGGACTGGTTACCAGCCCACCTAATGAGGCAAGCCGTCGATAGACTTCTGCATGGACGTTGACCGTGGTAGAGAATTCATCCCGCGGAAGCAAATTTCGTACCATTGAGAATCCACAAGTGTTAAAGCAAAATAGGCGCCCACCGATCAGCTGAACTCAAGACAGAATTGCATTTTTGGGGTTCCAGGGCTCGACTCTTTTTTACTCGCTTTCCTTCCCCCGCCTATCCGCGGGTATTTAAACTTCATGCCTGGACGCAGAACGAACGACATCCCTTTCCCTTCGTTTTCACTAGTCTTGAACCAATATTCAACGTTTAACATGAGGTTGCCGAGTTACAGGTCATCGTACCTACTTCGCTTCCACCCATACCCCCGGGTGAAGCTGAGCCAGCGCGAGCTGTTGAAGGTAGGTCATGCGAAATCATTTTTCACCGCTATTTTTGACTTTCCGTTGCGAAGCAGACAGTTGATGATCGTCTCAGCAACCAGCGTGAGATGTTGACGGTAAGCCATGAGAACCTCACTTTAGCGCTACGTTTGACACTTTTCCCTGTGAAGTGTCACACCACTGATCGTCCCGGAAACCAGTACGACGTTGGGGAGGAAGAGGACGCAGCTACACCACACACCATCGCCTTCGTACGCCTTCTCTTTACATCTTCTTGTAGCCTAACTTAGTCCTGAAATGCAGACTGACCTCCCAGAGGAACGACATCTCGTTGACGACAATGTGGAAGAAGCTATCGAAGGTGCCGAGGTTGACGCTCGACCTCCCGTCAGACGTCCGAGCTTAAAAATTCTGATCGTTGTGCGTTAACTGACATTGCTCCATTTGCTTTGGCTCACCGTCATGGCTCACGTCTGCAGGACCTGGCAGCGCTTGTGGTCAGGAAGCTTACTTTTAAAACAAAGTAGTTTGTTGCAGCCGCGGGCCAGACTTTCTAATCAGTATTTGATATTGATAGATTGAGCTAGTGCACTCCAAAAGGTTCTACGTCCTGTGTCTATTCACTAATTCCCATCATTTGTATATTCACTGTCAACGTGTACATCACTCCCCATCCTTGTATCATACGCTTACTTCTTCAACACTATCCTGCTTTTTCAGTGATATATCATTCACTCTCTAACTAACATATACGTCATACTTGTGTTATACCGTCCATATATCATCTAGTTCCCAAAACTCTTGCATGCATCAATGATTTCGAGACACCATGGTAAGGCTCTTCAAAATGATACAAATGGAACAAGTACAAGCCCAGTTTTCCACGCCTCCATCTTGGATCCCTCCTACCACACTGCGACACGGTTTCAATTACTGGTGAAACGTTCTAACTGTGGAAGACATAGATTGTCAGTCTCCGTCAGAGTAGAGACTCAAAATTCTCCCTCGGCGATATGCTTTCAAGTGGGTTGTCAAAAATGGGTTCCATTGACATTGACATTGACATTGACTAGACTTCGCTTATGCGCAATATATCGACGCAATGGCGGCCACAAGCACTCTACGCACGAATCGGTCAAGGCTAGACGTGGCAAGTAGCGATCGTATGTCTTCATTTGACAAATTTTGCATGCCGCGACGAGGTCAACAGACATTCCGACCTCTCGTCGCGCCTCGGCTTCCGCACTCTTCGGCGCTTCTTCGGTGCAGTCATAACCGAGGGTCACGTTTGCACTGGCTGCATAGGTTAATGTATGTGCACAAGGAGCAGAACGGCCGGTCGCAGCGCGGACAGCGGATGAAGACGCCTGTATGATCCATTTCCACCGGACTAACATGACGTGCCTTCGCAGTTTCGCCAGCAGGACAGCTCACATTTCATGCAAGAGCCATCATTGGTCCAGTGGCGAGGAATGTGAAGAGATGCACGCTACCACACCCAAATCAGTGGCAAGGTGTAATTTTATTTGCTGTCAACGACGCCAGACCATAAGCTGAAAGGCTGCGCAAATTGGCTGCACCAATATACTTAGAGTGAGTCAGTGAAGATGATATTCCCCACCTCTCGAAGCTGACGCATGCGTTATAGGCGTTTCTTGGCGAGGAGGTGAAGGATTAGTGGGATTCGCTTTCCGGGACAGGGGATGCTGACAAAGCATGTCTGGGGCCAGCTTTTAAGCCTAAGTTGTATGTTCGAGGAAAACATGTACTGATGCTCAACCGCCAGCTCCCAATCGAATTACCTTAGTAGCTCTTATATCAATTATCAGTATGTGGTACATTATACGCATCGATTTTTCTTCTGATCAACATGACACACTTTCAAAGCAGGAGGATTAAGAAGAATCCGGTTTTAAAGGTGAGAACCAATGCTGGGTGATGTTGGCCTTATACCGCTGGGGTGTGACCGTGGTCCCATAATAATTTCGGCTTCCCTGTGGCAAAGACAGAAGTCAGTGCAACGCACTACCGTGAAGGATTTCATTGTAAAATGAGAAAACTTACCATCCACATCCGTCCATCACTAATTATTTTCTTCAGATTCTCGCATGTCCGCATCATAAATTTCACGTCATCCCTTGCCAGGCTCGCACGCGGGCCGTGGCTTGCATGGGCATCGCCAACATCGATCAACGTATACAACCCTTTCAAATCTGATATTACTGTAGTAAAGACCCGCTGAAATGCCTTCTGTTATGATCTGTGTCCACTGTACGAGTAAAAAAACGTACCATTTCTTTGATTGGCAGAGGTACTTCCAGATGTTCCAGATCTTTGCACCGCGAGACTATCTTTCTGATCGAGTCCATTGATACAGCGCAGTCCAAAAGCGCAAGACGTTTTAAAGGCACTGAGGCGGCGCCGGGCGGAGGAATGGAATCAATGACGGAATTCCATATGGGGAGCGAACGGTCCGAGAACTTGAGCACAAGCGTAGAAAGAGAGGTAAGTGAAATAAAGAGCGACGAGATTGTCAAAGCTGTTGCATCGGACGTCGGGCGCACGTCAATAGCGAGATGCTGCAGGCCCGGTAAGGTCGTGGTAGCTGACGAAAGAAGGTTTAATGGAGGGGTGATCTCCTGCCGAGAATGAGTGTCGAATAGTTTAATCAAGTAAAGGGCATACGAATATAGTGAAAGATAGTTCCTTCAACAACGGGGTGTGCGCTGCGACAGCTTTTATGACCACCAAATGAGAAGCCTTTGAACATCCAATGACGTGTAACCCGCGAAGACGAGGTAACATCGGGAGTAAGGCTTCTAATACTACGCCATTCACTTCTTGAGACATCTAGGCAGACATTAGCGGGTCGTTGTTGGCAGCAATGATAACACACAAAGATAGTGAGGTGGACAAGCGTCTGCTGTAATGACTGTGTCCATCTTGGCAGCGAATCTACAACATTCCAGGTTGGATAGTCCAGAGTCAGGCTGCGTAGCGTCGTTATCTTTTGCAACATCTCCCCTTGCGCAGTTGTAAACGCGGCACAGATGTGCACATCCTCCAGGCGTTCCTTCCCCTGCAGGGAGCCAAGCAGGGCAGGAAGGATCTTTTGGCCACACGCAAATGATGTCAGGTTTTTGCAAACCTGCAGTGCGTCTGCTGTTTCCGAAAGAAAACTCGGGTGCACATGTCCAATTGCGACGAGCGGTGGACAATTGATGTCGATGTTACGAACATGAACAGCTAGATCTGGGTGATTTCGGAGGGTAAGGAATGGTGACATTATCTGATGTATCGATGTTGAGAACACATAGAATCTTTCAGGAATGTTGAACCTACCCCTCCTCCAGGCCTATATCTCTTGGCATGCTTTGCCGTGAAGTAGACGGTGGCATACAAACGCGGAATGACGCCAGCAAGGAAGGACTTGCTGACAGACGAGACAGCGACAAGGTCATTTCCGGAGATGTGGGCAAAAATCAACTCGAGCACGTCAAGATTCAGGTTGTCCGCCGTGACCATTTCGTTTTTGCGATGAGATGCGGGTCTTCCAAATCCTCGGACAGTTTGTCGGGGTCTTCCTCGAGTCCGGCTCGCAGGTGCAATCTTAGTTGCAGGAAGAAGAAAAAACTTGCTCGTTATGCAGCCTCAACTGGTCCGACCATTTGTGGTGAAACCGTGAAAGAGGTCAACATCATCATGTCCATTTACAGTCCACCAAAAACATAAATACTACTCGTCATATTGACCACAAACTTGACCAGGTATGTGATGCTAACGTGCCATTTAAACATGAAATAGGTCGACTCGTCGAGCTACGAGCTGCTGGATTTATTGATGCAGGCTATGTCTGACCAGGCGAACTCACGAGGTTGAAGAATCCCGCGAAGAACAGAGATTCCTGTGAGATACATCAGTGATTTTGGTTACTGGAATTCTAACCGCACAACTGTGGACTTACTACGCTTCTGCGGTCAGACTTTTTTTGACACTGAAGAGGGCGGAGAAGAAGAATTTTGAGCAAAGCAAATTAACCGAATTGTTGACAAGTTTTAATCACAGACCTCAAATGGACACCGGCAGTGATTGCTGCGCACCTACGTACTTATGCAGTTACAGTTCCATCAAAACGAGAGCGGTAAAAAACGACCGACGGCGTAAGCCCTCAAGAGAAAGGTCTTTATGAAGCTTGATATGATGTGCGAACCCACCGCAAGTTACAACAATGCACAAATACTGTAATCTATCATACCTGTTGGCCCCATCTTTCATACTCAAATCCGCCATGTAATCTCGTCACGATCTCCGTATAATCGGGCTCATCATCAGGCGTCAAGTGGCCATGTCGCACAAAAAAGTCAATGAGCACTACAGGTAGGGTCAATGCAGACTTCGTAGAGTATTTGCGCCAGCACTCACCGACAGCGCAATTGGGCTTGAAAAGTCCTTGTCGCATCTTTGATTTCACTTCATCCAGAGATAGCAACTATTTGATAGGATCGTTCAGCCGGATCGAGGAAACAAGGTATGGAAGACACACATCAAAAGATTCCACTTCACCGTCTGATGGACAGGGCCGGAACGGTGAATCTGGTGGCACTCCAAGATCGTAAACGTATCTAGAGCATGATGCTAAGATCCCCATAGCCCGGAAAAAATTAGACAACACTTACTGAAATTCTGGTTGCAGGAAGTGCATCCTGTTCCTGGAATCGTGTTATAGTTATATCTCATGCTTATCTGAGAATGCTGCCAAAGCAATACCTGAAGAAATAACTGACGGCCCCGACGGGCTTTGCATGGTTCCTCACGATGTCTGCATCAATACTGGCTTCCTCCGCACACTCCTTGACGAGACTCTCAAAGATAGGCATGCCACTGGATATCCCACCAGCAACACTATTATCCAGCCAGCTCGGCCACCTGAAGTGACCGTTCAGCTAATTGATGATTATAAAACGATCAAACCTACGTCTGCTTCGTCTTCGCACGCGTTGGGACCCAGAGCTTCACTTGCTGGCTGTTGGGTATCCCCTCATAGATAGTCATATGTACACCATATGTGACAACCCCAAAAAGACGACACGCAGCACGCTCCATCTCAAAAGCGTAGTTTCCGTCATCAGAGTCACTCTCGAGACAGTGATCGTGAACGCCAAAGGGATTACGGTACACAGGGTACATTTCATCCCGCCATTGCTTGGGTCCGATGCTCGCAGGGAAAGCACCAGCGTCGCGCCAGCGCTCACATAGCTCTTTCAGCGCTGCAGTACGCTTTGTCGGGGTGTTGACGGATATGTCAAAGCTGATGGAGTGCCCTACTTGTGGTTCTGGAATGACCCAGGTCCCAGTTTTCTCCTTTCGAAGGAGATCTACTACATCGAGCCTCAAGAGCCCAATAGTAGGACTTCCACGAGATTGTGTTAGCGTCCACGGGACGAAGGAATCTATATCGGAGGGCTTCTGAACGACATCAGCAGAACCGTAATTAGGTGGCAGGCGAAAATTATCGCATATCTTGATGAGGTCAAGGTAAGAAAGAGGTGAGGATGCGGGAATTGGGGTGTCGTTAGACATTTCGTTGAAGCCAGCGTTCAACTCACTATGTACTTATGACTCAAACTCACTACATACTACTTACTTAATATATCTTCATCCTCGACCGATCCAAGGCGAGGGTTACTTCCTCACTGTGTTACACGTCTGCAGTAGAAGATATCCATATATACACGTGTCACAAAACCTTTCCTGGCATTTGTATCCAAGAGAACGTGTACAGTTCCAGGTTCCGAGGCATAATTACGATTAGACAAAGAAGAAAATGCAGTGTGTACGGTGCCCAAAAAGATAAAATAGCTGTAGAAAACAAGAAAGGGGAGCGTACGTATAGAATCATGGTCCATCTACCACCTGCATAGCATTGACTTTCGAAGGGACGGATCGTGCTTGTGCGGCTGGCGAATACGCAGTGAGAGGAGAAGCCGTCCTGCTGCTCCCGCCAAATAACAACGCGACGCCATTAATGCCACCCTCTACCTCCCTAGGGGGTGCCCCTGGGCCCGCAAGGCGAGGGGAAAACCCAGTTGCTGGTCCAATAGGTGGTATACCAAGCTTTGAGGCAGACAATGGAGGCGAAGAAGGCGGTCTCCGCGACTTCATCACAGGACTACTAGCTGCAGATGCATGGGGCTCAAAGCGTGACGGCGATCGCAACCCAGGGTGCGGTAATGACGGACTCGGAGGGAGGGGCCGCACACGAGGCGGGGAAACTCCCGATGAGCTTTGACGGGATAACACAGATTGTGGATGCGGAGGGTGACTTGACGAAGGTCCTGCGTATCGATGAGGCCCAGGGGAGTGGTAGCGGTCCGGAGGACCCTGGAACGGGGGTGCACGTTCCCGGTCATCCTGATGCATCCAAGTATGCCTTGGCGATGGTACAGGCCCGCTCGACAATCCAGAACCCGACGTCGATCCTGCAATATTGTTGTGCGAGGGTGCAAGCACAAATGGCGTCGTAACCGGTCGGTCACGTTCTTCATACGGTGGGTGGGTAGATGATGGACGGCTCCCGTGTTTTGTATTCCAATGCTGCTGCTTATGATTGATCAGCTCTGGCTGCGGTTGCGGCTGCGGCTCAGGCGGGTGGTGGTGGTGCACAACGTGATGGTGATGACGGTGATGGTGGTGACCGCCATGGTGATGCGGCGGGGCATGAGTGTGGTGTGGGTGTCGATGGTGGTGCTCACGCTCCAATTCTTCTTCGCGACGTCGCCCTTCCACTCCTGCGTTCCAATCCATCCCACCTGCCGGCTTGGGCATTCCAAGTCGCGTATCCTGCAACCCTGCATTTACAAACTGTTGCTCTGGATGCGGGGGAGGAGGTGGTGGCATTCCCGGGCCATATGCGGGAGGAGGAAGACCATCGTACTGCCCTGGGGTAGGTCCCGAAGGCAACCGTTGTGTGCGTCCTGGTGCGCCCAATGGGTACCCCTGACTGGGTGGTTGGAATACAGGTTGCACAGGTGGGGGTGGCATACGCGTATCTGGACCACCAGGGAATGTGAGAGTGTCTACAGGCGCACTGTACAGGGGGGGCATCATGCGCGCATTCATCAAGCGTTGGTGCTGATACAGGTATTCGAGGTCTGTTGCCGCGTCTGTTGGAGGTAGGGCATTCAAGTCGGGGTATGCGGTCGCCAGCATGTGACGTCGGGAATTTGTGAGAGGTAATATCTGTGCAATTTGACGAATGGTAGGTGCAGGAGGTGGATCAAGCATTGGTTTTGGAATGCGACGCACTGCGAACAGAACATGAGTCATGAAGACATAAAGCAAAAGAAAAGAAACCTACATGGTTGAGGTCTTTCGATGGCTCTGCGCTCGCGCTCCAATTTGCGGCGTTTGCGGTTAGTCTCTGCAATCATCTCTGTCTGCAAGTCATCTCGTGCAACCTAAATTCAAGGTATCAGATATGATGTGAGCAATTCAGGTACCGGACAGGATGCTCGAAAACGCACCTTCCACCAACTCCAGACCGCGTCCTCGTTTGTCCTCCGTCGTTTGTTAGCGGAGGCGACCTCATATATGCGCTTTTTACAAGCCAGAGCAATACGTTTGTCACGGCGTTTGTTCAGTTCAGCTTGCAGATGGATGAGCTCTGGGTGGGTTCCTAAAGCAGGTCTTCAGCAAAGACAAATTGGAAGCGGGCAAGCGTACACACCCTCGGAAACCAATGCCTCTTCCCAAGCAAGGCCCTCCATTTTCTCGACATACACCTTCTCCCGTAATAGTGCGAACTTCAACTCAATAGTCGCAAGCACGTCCAGTGCTTCGGCACGGTGGGCGGGCTGCAAATCTGACTCGAGTTCCATGTCATCTTCCGCCTCTGCATCAAGGAGAGCGGACTCGCCGTCTGGAGCTGTGACTGTCGTGGTGTCGTGATCTTCATCCTTGTCCTTCCTGCCTCGTTTGCTCTTTCGTTGTGACTTTCCGTTCTCAGGTTTGGGCGACGGAGAACGTGACGAGGAGGGTGAACGGGACCTAGAAGTAGATGATGCAGATGGGGTAGGAGAGGGTGGGTGTATTACCGTCGAACCCGCCATGATTGAGTGTGAGGCGGCAGCTGCTGCGATGGGTGCGACGGACGCTGGTGGTGGTGCCGTTATGTCAATGGGAATCAATGGTACTGTGGTAACAGCCCTAGTCGGTGCTGAAGACGGCTCTGGCTCATTGTCCATGTCCATGTCCACGCCCGCTTCTGGTGGCTCGTCGTTGTCCTCGGATTCAGTGTCGTTTTCATGGTCCTGGTCATTGGGGGCGGGAGGATCCTCATCCTCATCTACATCGGCTTCTCCTTCATGTGATTCGTCTGGTAGGGTGAGGAGACCACGCCGCTTTGGATGAGCCGCTACCATAGTCTCGTCCTCGTCTGAGGCATAACGCTCTGGTTCTTCGTCCACTGCTGAATTAGAGGTGGAATTGTGCAGCTCAACGGCGCCATCCTCGTCGTCGTAATCTTGTGCACCTCCGTTAAGAGTAACACTAACATCTTCAAGAGGTTCATCTGCATCGACATCCCCGTCGGGGCCGTCGCCTTCAAGGTCGTCCCCAGGGTCATCCTCAATCTCGTCTTCTTCTTCCTCCATAGCTCGAGGCGGCCCAGCCATTTCTTCCTCTTCCTCTTCTTCTTCCACTCCAGGTGTCGCGCTGCCCTCGCTCTTCGAATTTGAATTGGAGTTCTTTGATTTGTATGCCCAGTCCCACATCGGGGCAGGCACCAGCCCTCCACGCTTTTTTCTACCTCCTCGACGGGGCTGCCGGCGACGAGAGACACCTTCAGCATCTCCGTCAACGAGTGCCCTGGCCTTCTTTTTGGGTGACTGAGACTCCTGGATGAGCTCGTCGTCTGTGAGCTCTGATAGCTCGGACTCGGCATCCAAGCCGGTGCCCGTGTCCTCTTGGGGAGGTGGCGAAGGTGAGGGTGAGGGTGAGCTCAACGATTCAAGTGAGGCTGGAGAGCCCTTCATCATGGGCGACAGCGAGAAAGATAGTAGTGACAAGAACGACCAAATGTGAAGACCACCGGCGAACCGCTGGTCAAAGATGATCGTCCGAAAATGGAAACTTAATTGGACCGTGCGCAATCTCATCCACGTCACACGTGTTGTGTGCCACGTGATACCAGCGGAATCTTTACCACGCATTGGTGGGTCATCCCATTGCAACAAGGCGAATTCACGAGACTGAGTCAAACGTTCAATATTCCAATAGCTATAATTTGAAGTAACATGTATATACATCGACAAATCCGAAAGAAAAACCATTGTAATCCAACGAAACACGAAACTTGACTCTAAAAATCTCCAAGATCGACCTCTATCGATTCGATGACAGACACTTCCATGCTCTTGGGCTTCTTTGGGCTGATTCGCGAGTCAGACAACGCTGAGGGCGGGAGTGGCGATATTGATCGTCCACCAGCCGCATCATCGGCCTGTAGTGCAGGCGTTCCCGTGCCATTTATATTCGGCGTTCCTGATCTGTTTGATGTTCCATTCAAATTTGAAGTTGATGGCCAGAGAAGCGAAGGATGATGCAATCAAGGCAAGACAGATGACCAAGTGACATCGACCACAATAGTGCAAGTACAAACCTTGACGTTGTGTCATTGAATAACCTCGGAACAGTTTTTAGTCTCGCACTCGGGTCCGCTGGCGTAGCGGTACCCGATGCATTCATCTTGCGTTCCCTTCGTTTCCGTTCGGCTTCCATGAGCTCGGCCTTGCGCACTCCCTCTAAATTGGCTTTGCGATTCCGCTCGTTCACCTTGGCGAGTTTGTCACTTAGTGATTCTCCGCCTTCATCTCGAGCAGGAGTGGCTATTGCAGGCAGCTCTGCCAATTTGGCTTCAATTTCGGTAACTTCCGCATAATCCTGCCGCCGAAGGGCAAGCGTCTTGGCCTGCACAAGTCGTGAGCGCTGTAACGTGATGGATGCACCAGACTGTGAGTTCGACAGCTGGTTTTTCCGTGCTAACATAGCTGTGATATCGCTCTAAGCGTACTTCAGTAGGGACAGCATTGAAATAAGAATAGAACATCATACCTCTGTCACAGGCTGTGTGACCAACTTAGATATCTGTGCTGCCTTTTTCTCAAGGGCACGCTTGGATGGTAACTTGACTTCGTCCGCAAAGCACACTTTTCCCAGACGCTCAAATTCTCGCTAGAGCACGATGAAGTGAATCCAGACACCACTTAGCGATATAGAAAACAGACCTGCGTAATTGGAGCATTCGACACCTTGTCCATGTTGAACGCTTTGAGCGACTTGCCATGCTTCAACTCAAGGGTCTGGTTCGCCATGGTATCATTGATCTTGTATGGCTTCGTGAGGTTTGCTCCGAGATCTGGCTCAAATGAAGCACAAAGCATTTCTTGTTGTAGTCCTGATACTTACTTTGTACCTCACAAATCCTGTACGTTGGCTTATCGTGCTCGTCTTGGCCCACCAGATACCGGACCCAGCCGCCTTTCGTGCCGTCTTTAGCCTGTAACGTATAGACCATGGCAGCACCCACCTTTCACATAGTCCTCAAACCAGGGAGCCATGCAATACTTTGCAAGCATGTCCCGCGTCAAAACACACTTCGTGAAGTCCCCGAGCGATGATGGCTCATCCGCGGGATCAGGCTGCCTTGAATATAGCTTCCTATCCTTCTCTTCTTCCTCTTCATACCTCGTTATTTGGCCGTCTTCTTCTTCACCAGAAGACATGTCCATATCAGTTGGCGAGGAGGACCGATCTCGCTTGGGGGAGTTTGTCTTGGTCTGCTTGGAATATAAGGGAAGAAAGTATACTGATTATTAGCATACGTACACGCTTCTTCTCGTCCTTCGCTTTTCGCCGAGCCTTGAGTTCGTCAAGTGTCCGAGACTTCTCCTTGGTAGCGCCTCGGGTGGTACGTTGACCTGCAAAACAATAGTGTCAATGTGCGTCTACACTCGAAAGTACTTTGAATACGTTTGGCGGCTTTCGAGACATTCTCAGAATCTCCAGACTGCGCTTGAAGCATCTCATGCAGCTTGCGCTTGTCTTGTATTCGCATCAACTCCTCTTGCCGCCCGGCGAGGATATCTTCTCTCTCAATCTCAGGCATAGACAGTAGCCTAGCAAGCAAGACAGTAGATTCATAGAAGTTGGTGTCAAAACTACACTTGCACTGGTATTCGAAAGGGACTCACCGCTCCCTATCCGACTCGTCTATGTACTTGCCCTCCAGGGGATACTTTACCTCTGATTCATCTTCGCTCTCCGGCTCATCCTCTGCCTCGCTGTCATCTGAGACCCTGACGTTTCCCGACATCTTTAATGAGCACAGTAGTGAGCCGGATCAAGAAGAAGGCTCACTCCGTCCTGCGCTTCTTGGCCGAGGGCCTGGAACTCGACGCTTGATGTTTACGCTTCTTCTCCGTTGCGCCAGCAAGTTCAAGGAGCTCATCATCGAAGTCACCTTCAAAGTCAGACATGGTGCAACAGCAAGGATGAGAAAGAAGTGCAGTACAAAGCGACGTTCGTTTTCAAGAGTTGTTTCCTGTGTATTTTACAAACACCGGGGGCGTGCGAATAACGCACCTATTTTAAATAATCCCTGTGCCGGCCAACCTTCTTAGTCAGCGGCCCTCCTATCGTGCCACTGCTGCCCAGGCCCCAGCAAGTCGCTGCAGATCTTCCGAAAATCAAAGGCAAATTGCTCAGATGCCTTTCATTTTGCAAATGAATATCGAAGTGTCTTGCTACAGTCAGGGTTGCGTAATTGCGCTAGTTGATATGCCACTTCCTTAAGTTCGGCAGAGTCTGGCGATTCACGAATCATTGGTACCGCAATGCGCTGAGCGTCAGGACTCAGAATACGGTGGATAATGAAAACCACACGGACAAAAGAAGCAATCCAGCTGTTTATAATTTCTGCGTCAAATCTGTCATCAAACTTCCTTGGCTTGTAGTATTGGTTCATTCACCGTCTCCATATGCTTGACTCGATATTAGCGCATTAATATTCTGCATTATCTGCCTTGCTCTCATTTTATCTGTATCTCACAACGGCACCTCCCTCAGATATGGCCATATGCTCGTTATGCATCACGAGGCTACTTGCGCCGGCTGGTATTGTTTCAGATCGTAGTGGGTCGGTGAGGTCCTCGCGTTCCTAGTTAAACCTATCGCAACTTAGGAAGGTCATTCTCATTGCACAAGTGCGGTGAGACAGACGGTGCCCTACACTTTGAGGCTTCAGTTATAGTGTTTAACCACTATCCCGTTAATTATTTCTTCCTCCACGCCCTTCTCCTTTCTGCTCTTTAGTTCCGACTGGCCATAAACACTTGTCCTCGATTTCCTCGATTGTCCCATCGTGAGTCCCTCGTCAGTCTCCCAACGTCTCTGAATTCCAACTCTCTGCAAGACTGAACTTTCGGCCATCGGGACCAACTTGACATGATCGTTGGGCAGGGCAAAGTAGAACACTCCACGGCGAGTGTAATTCCGCCGATCCTCTGGGGGCTGTACAACGCGGTGAACCGTGGCCTTGTAGTACCCGCCGGTAAGGAACTCTATTAAATCACCTGCGCTCACAACCTACAACCCCCTTGTTATGACTTGGACTGAGCTATAGAACGCGGTAACAACATACAAGCGCATTTTCGAGGTGACGAATCCAACGCCATTCGCCTTCACGGGTCTGAATTTGCAGTGCAGCAATAGGCTGACTCCACAGAATCGTAAGACTTCCGAAGTCTTGCGGCGGCACCGGTGAACACAGGTTCCTGGAGCTCGTGATTAAGGCTACTGACCCGTGTGTCCCTTCAGCCAAACGTTCTTTGTTTTGATTTCTTCTTCCTCTGTTCGTGGGTGGCTGGGCTACGTGACCATGTGAAAACTATAGATTCAAGGCTCTCACTACTTCAAGAACCTGACTATCGATAAGTTAGCAATGGGACGAACGGGTTTAAAAATCATATACCAGTTGTCTCGTCAACGGCGTCATAGTTGTGGATATTTACTAGCGTGTCTTCGGGTAATTCGAGACTGCGTGCAATAAGCCTGAGAAAACGGGGTTGGAGATCATCCTTAAATGTAACAAAATATATGTGTGCCTCATGAGGGGGTGCAACACATTGAGGTGGTTGTGTTTAGCAAACTCCTGGATCTCCTGGAGGAGAGGCCGGAGGGCCTCTGGGTGTCCCCGCTTGGTCGCATCGCGACTGACTGTAAGGACGTGAAACAAGTGGGCGAAAATCAAACACTTTCTGCTCACTGCTATATATCTCAATCTGGTCGCGGACTCCAGCACCAATATGCTGATTTAGTTGCCTCACGTAAATCAAATGCCCACGACTCGGAGTGAGACACAACTGCAACGCACCCAGTATTTACGAAATTTATATCCTTGGGATGACCCTGTTTGTTGCATTGTTCCAGCGTAAAATTGCTGCTCGCTGTCATCGACGGCCGAGAAAGGGACGTCCGCTATATCAAACATGCGAGCTGTCTGTGTGGGGACTGTGGTGAACAATGTTACCAGATGATGAGAGATTTAGACACCTCACCTGGGCTTGCGAATACTCATGATTTACGACATAGAAGAACCCATGGCTGAAGAGGGCATCCCTTACTTCAATTGCAAGTGCAGCACGACCTTCCTCGGTGTCGGCTTTCGACATGTCGATGACAGCAAAGTCAGCATACTCCACTGTCAATGCGCACGTTAGTGCTCCGCTTTAGACAGAGGACTTGATGGCACAGACAAGTTGCCTTGGTAGGAGGTGCAACATCATAATGCGGCACAGAGGGCAAGGTAAGGAAGGTCATTGATCAAGGACACAAATGGATGAACATATAATCCCGGTGTGGTACATCCTTATAATTCTCAGAGAGCCTTGCCCTCCCTTGTCGATCCGACGTGCATGGTCTCCGGCCCGTTTGAGCACCAGATCGTATGCCAACTTGCAAGGACTAATTGTGCCGGTCTTACTCGCATTCGAAAAAGTCTTGCTTCGAGCCACTACTTGAACCGCGGCCAAATATACAACTTGAAGGTAAGCTGAGAGCCATACAAAAGACTTGCGCACTTACGGTTGCATGATCGTGGCACCTGCAAACACTGCCAGCTGGTTTAGACAGCTGTTCACTGATAAAGGTGTTATAATATAGGTGTTGGGCCATTAGGTCCTAACCGGAGTTTGAAACCTAACCTAATGCGGGCCGGTGGGGCGCTTGAAATATTTTTACGGCTCATCTTCAAGTTGTCGCGGCGCGTAGACTGTAGCCCCCCAACGCGATTCAAGTTGTCAAGAACTTCGTTCGTTCTCCCCACTCATCCGGGCTTCAAGTTCAAGATTCTTCGTCGCAGCCGCACCCTACCAACCCTTGCAGTCCAATGGGCTTGCACTGACTCGCGCTGTCCCAAATCTCGTTCCCTCCGCACTACTCTCATCACACAGTACTCCTCTTCGAGTTCTAGCTTGAGTCTCAACCTGCAGACACCTCCGCTGGCGACTCGTGAGTTGCAATAGAACATGTCAGCGATCTGCGACCAGCTATTCAATTTGTGTCATTCCGCGGCGCCAACGAACTTCACACAGTTATGTTTTGCAGCTGTCGTCGTGTTTATTCGCGGTCTCAAGACAACCGGCCTTATCTTTGTCTCGGGTAATAGTGATTATGGTACGAAAAGGATGACCTATGCATCGGCATCGTTATGTATTGTTGCAGACTCGGACTCTCGCCCATCGCCGCATTTTCCAAATGTGCTGATGCTACCTCCAGCCTACCCCTGCTACGGTCTGCCAGTGGCACCTGTCACCTTTCTCTTCCCATGCGCACCCGCTTACCGCTGGGGCCAAGGCCCTCCCTGTCATGCGTGCTGCACCGTCTGCGCCCCGCCGTCCGAATCGGACGAACCCACAGCCCATGATGATCTATGCGCTGGACATTTTAGATATATTCTGTAAGAACCATCACGTATGTAGCTACAATGAATATGATTCACTAGATTGTACGAGTCGGAGCGGGACTACTAAATCACTGTAATAACAGAAACGGGTCACTATTGTTTCAAGACTTTTGCAGTTCAATTTCACAGTGTCCATTCGTCGGTCATAGTGTTGATCAATTATTGAATTACAAGTCTTAAGGGACATTTTACAATCTCTTTCTCCCCCTCTTTAATTGATTTTGGATGATTTTGCTGAACCTACACCTATAAATCAACTGCCCATGTCCGATTTTCACTGGATGATGAACTGCAATGATGTGGTGCTCTGGGCGGACATGCCGATGCGCTGCTGTGCATCTGCCAAATTAGGTAGTTGGCTCCGGATAATGCGGCCATGATGCGCAGGGATAGCCGCGCTACTTACATAGACTTACATTCGTGCTTTCTTCCTGCCCGAACAATGGCATTTTTTTTCGCATCCCCTATCGACATCGACGTCAAACTAGAGGGGGAGGAACTGCGCAAGCAGGTGGACATGAAGACTGACAAGGAGCGCACAGCTTCATGTCCAGTTTACTATGACGGAGACTCAGTAGCAGGACAGGTATGCTCTGTATCTAACCGGGTTATTACGTCGAAGATGCTCACGCTATTGCAGGTGACCATTCGTGTTCGTGATGGAACGCGACATGAGGGCATCAAGGTCGAGTTCGTTGGCAGCATTGGTGGGCATAAGTTGCCATGTGACCTCTTAACATCTCATTGGTATCTGATTTCAGAGTTGTTTTATGATCGGGGGCACCACCATGAATTCTTGTCGTTATCTCAGGAACTGGCTGCACCTGGGGAGCTACATCAAGTTCAGACATTCGATTTCCTCTTCAAGAATGTCGAGAAGCAGTTCGAGAGTTACCAGGGCATCAATGTCAAGCTACGGTGCGTCATCTCCCGGTAATGCAGATGCTAACTGATACCTTGGAAAGCTACTTTATACGAGTATCCGTTGCAAGGCGAATAGCAGATGTTACGAAGGAGAGAGACATCTGGGTACACTCATACCGCATGCCTCCAGACAGTAATAATTCCATCAAGATGGAGGTCGGCATTGAGGATTGTTTGCACATTGAGTTCGAATACAACAAGTCAAAGTGTGTAATATTATGTTGTACATCGGGTTATATGCGCTGATCAATCATACGCCAGATACCACCTGAAGGACGTGATTGTCGGCAAGATATATTTTCTACTTGTTCGCATTAAAATCAAGCACATGGAACTATCTATTATACGACGCGAAACAACTGGCTCCGCACCAAACCAGTACAACGAGAGCGAAACAATCACGAAGTTTGAGATCATGGATGGCGCTCCTGTTAGAGGTGGGCCGTACATATAACTCCCTTAGCTTGTTGCCGACAGTCTCTTAGGAGAAGCTATCCCCATTCGACTGTTCCTGGGTGGTTTTGACCTCACACCGACGTTCCGTGAAGTGAACAAGAAGTTCAGCACACGTTACTACCTGAACCTCGTGCTCATTGATGAAGAGAATCGTCGGTATTTCAAGCAACAGGTATACAGGACTGTTTTCCATTGGTCGTAATTTAACTGACACCGATAATAGGAAATAACGATATTTAGGATACCAGAGGTATGCTACCGAGTCTTATACCCTTTCCAGAAACTGACCATTTCGAGCAGAATTAGCTGCTGTTTACGCTGCAAGATTCTTGTACTCAGTGTTACCTTATATTCACTCATGATGCTAGCCTCCATATCTTTCACTCACTACGATTATCCTTGATCATTAACTTTTTCGATCATTGCAGGTTTGAAACATTGTCATGGAAGAATTGTCATGAAGAATAACAGCAGCTGTCCGATTCCAATTCCAGTTCTAGTTCTAGTCACCAAGAAAGAAGCCGTGATCTGGTCCCATGCACTTCTCTCCCTAACTATAGCCTCAAGTCTCATAGTTCAACCCGGGAGGTTTGTCAACACAAGGATTGAAACCCTGTAATTCACCATAGGTGGACGCAATCGGCTCCCGCCCAAGTCGGAAGTGTGCAAGAGTTGACGTAGGTGTGGGCCACGTCGACCCTTGGCCAATGCTCGTACGCGTAATCATTTGCGGCTCGGATGTTCCTGCCAATGCAGCATCATCTGTATAATATATGTGCCGGTCGTCCCGCGAGAGTTCTTCGCCAGACCGAGACGCCACCGTGTCGCCAGGATCAGCGGATATGCGTCGCGGACTGATTATAGTTCCACCATTATAGTACGCTTCGATTCTCGCAGGGGTTGGCTGAGGATCAGAGGATTGTTGAGAGCGTGCAGAGGATAGCCACTCTGCAGAACGGATACTGACAACACTGAGGGCTTTGCTCGTACGATCGAACAACTGACGAGGTGTCAACTGTCTCAGGTGGCGCCGCGGTGTGCCCCGACTGTCATCACCCACGTTAGTGGATGGGGAATCAAACGAGGGTCTTGTCCATGTGGGTGTTGCGGGGGACTGGTTTTGTGAGGCGAGTCCTCCCCATGACGACGGCCGCCTGTGGGCGGGCTGCGGGATGGGCAAAAGAGGTGGCGCGGGTTTGCGTTTAATGGACCCGCTAGTGGAGAGAGCTGCATTTCCAGCTGGCACACCCTCCTTGTATGGCTGTGCGGTGTCACGACGCATGCTCGACTCGCGTGAGATGCCAACAAGTGGAAACTCGTCATCGTCATTCTCGTATTTTTGACCGAGTATGGACCCACGATACTTGCCAGTAATGCGGGGAGGCAAGGGAAAGCGCAAGGCGAGCTCACGGACGACGCTCATATTATCGGAGTTGTCAGAGTCGCGCGCAGCGTTGCCCTTGAAGGAGCGTGCAGCATTGTGGGGTGCGGGTATTTCAGCAGACGTGTTCTGGTCAAAGTACACCTGCGCAAAGTTGTCGTACATTTCCGGAGTAGAGCGCCTCCGTGACTGCACTCCACTGCCATCTGCAATGACAACCTGCTCGGGAAAGTTGATTGCGGAGAAGCGTATTTGCAAGAACGGCGCCTGGCCGCTTTTGTAATGCACTGTTACACGTTGGTTTGCCGTGTTGCCTTTTGCAACTTTTTCGATTAGAGGGGACTGGTGAGAAGGATATGGTGAAGCCCGTCGACTCATGCGTTGATTGGATATAAACGAGTAGAAGCCTGAGAAATGCCGACTGCGACGCCACGATACCAGCTCGTCGTCGAGGTATTCAAAGTTTTCACGTGCGTCCATTCTGTGAATTGAATATAAGCGGATCTGAGCGGGTTTACATGTAACATGTTGCCGAGGAAACTCACCCCTTCACGACGCCAATAATGAGAGAACTCCTGGCAATCAGTCGTAGAATTCTTCTGGAAAGAGGAACGGCAAAGCTGCCCGTCGCAAACCCGACAATAGACTCGATAGCTCCCAGCTTAATGCCGGCAGTGATCCATCCGATGCCGTTAAAATAATGGTGCTCGTCCGCAACCGTCGTTTGGATGCGCTGCCGATCAAGAAAGGCTTCAACGAGTCGGTAGAAAGCGAGGAGGAAAAGTAGAAGTTGAAATATAGTATACAGTGCAAGTGACAGCTGGCTGAGGCTTAACCACAGCGATTCGCTATCGTTGGTGAAGTCGATCAAGAGCGATAACTGCGAATCAGGTAGAAACCCTAGCGAGACGTCAGTCAAGAACGGGTTTTAGTCTATTTACTTACTAATAGACACTCCGACGAATGAAGCCACTTCATTCGCAACTACGACGACGGGAATAAGGATAATGAGCAGATATTTGGGCACAGACTGGTGACGATGAGGGAGGTTGGTTATAAATTCCCTGTAGCTCAGCCACAACAGATATGAAGTGTACAATAGCATAGGAACAAATGATAAAGATCCTATAACATCGGAAGAGTATAGGTTCAGCATCCAGGCTGTCCAGAGGGCTGTGACATACCGATAAATATGTCCATCGCTTTAAAAATGGTAATCGAATTTCGCGCAGCGGGTGTGACGTGCGATAGAAGGTCGACCAGGGCCAGGATGAAATAAAAAATACCATCTGCTGCCAGCAATAGATGTGCCCTACAAGTATTACCGTCAGCCAGATAAAACGATAGATAGGGATACCAAAGGTGAGGTACGGTGTATAATGATTGAGCTCGATGTCCAAGCTCTTACAGCTGAAACACAACGCACCTGTGCGAACCCCATTTCAGAAAGATCAGAAACGCGCAGAATATGAGCTCGATAACAGGGGGAATGATGAGAACGTCAAATTGAATGTGATTCAGCGGAACACAGCGGAGATTGGGGGTAAGGGACAGGCAAGCTACAGAACTCGGTGGATTCATTCAAGTAAACAGAAACTCAGAGAAGGATGAAACAGGTCGCAAGCATTTCAAGCTTGTGGCGGATGCTAGTAAGGAGCGTGGACCAAGGTCAATGAATGTCGGCTGAAGGAATGTGCGGCAGACTTGCTGCGGGGATCTGCTAACTGAGATGATGGGAAGATACAAAGATAAAATAATAGATATTTGGTCTCTCATGTCCAGCCTGCCAGCGGGCCTGGCATTGTCTGGCGTTGCCGTGGCACTGGCGGTCTGTTAACTTGACTACCTAACGTCGAACTACTGCAACCATATAGGGAAACCCCCTGCTTAGTATTACGTTCCCACGAGTTTCAGCGGCATTGGACCTATATATGTACGCCTTGTTTAAATATTAATTGATATTAATTAATTAATTTAAGGGAGAAGGAGAGGATGGAATTTGCGTACTCCATCTCACTTCAGCAGGTCGGCGAGCTGAATGGCCTGACAGGTGAGTGGCAAGGGAGCACCATGGAGCTTGTTGAAAGACTGCACGGCAAAGCTCCTTGCCTCGAAAGTGAGCCATTTTGACCTGTGTCCTGGCTAGGAGCTCTCACCGTGCACACCAGACGCCTTGAAAATCATGTACCGAGACCCAGCCCAGCCCGAGTAAAGCACCCCATCTGCAGCAGCACGGACAAGTCGTCACGCGTACTCGGGCTGGGCTGGGTCTAGGTACATAATTTCCAAGGCGTCTGGTGTGCATGGTGAGAGCTCCTAGCCAGGACACAGGTCAAAATAGCTTACTTTCGAGGCAAGGAGCTTTGCCGTGCAGTCTTTAAACAAGCTCCATGGTGCTCTCTTGCCACTCACCCGTCAGGCTATTCAGCTCGCCGACCTGCTGAAGTGAGACGAAGTACGCAAAGCGTTCTGGCTCGGCACCAGGATGCAGGAAAGTCACGTAGAGGTCGACGTCCTGCAGGAATGAAAGGTTCTCATGCGATCTCTTTGTTGAACGAACGAACAAGGGGATCTGCTTACCTGCACAGTCATGCGGTCCTCGCTGACTGGCCTGCCCATGGCTTTGCCAGACAAGTTATCTGAAGCTGCCACTGGGGGTTGGTGCATCAGTTGGAGCTCTCCACACCGTAGTATACTATGTGGCGTGCGTGGATGAGTGTACCACCCGCCCAGATCCAAGTCCCCCTGCACCGCGGCATCATCATCCAGCTCAGTCCCCATAGGATCCTCGTCACCAGGTAGCAGAGACGGTGGCACGGCGGCCACGATGCTGGAGAAGCTGGCAATGGTGAATGTCGCTGCCGTGGCCCTCCCGCAGCCCCTGCGTCGCCCGGCTGCATCGTGGTTTCTGTCGCGGTGGCCCTGGGGACTGGCTTCGTGAAGCCATGAACAGGGTTGAGGAAAACGGCGTGCATCTGGAGCATGTTCGTCTTGGAGGTGAATCGCTTCTTGCTCTCTTGGAACGGCCACTTGTCACGCTGGCGCTGGACCATTGCAACGAGATCTTCGCGCCGCTTGTCATGTCTGTGGTGCGCGTTCAAGTCGGACAGAGAGAAAATGGTCTCAGCACAATCGCAACGAGAATCATGCTCGGGCATGTCGAACGGGCAACTCACAAGTCATTGGCGTCATACGGCACCTCCAACAGCAACGGTGCTGCGTTCATCCAGCTTTGCTCCGGTTCCATTTGCGTTCATCCAGCTTTGCTCCGGTTCCATTTGCATTTGTGTGTCGTCGACCGTAGAGAACAACTATACAGTAGTGTGGTGGTCGTCGTGCGGGAAGATGCAGGAGGTCGGACGAGACGATGCACGCCCCTGTTGTTCGCAGTGAGGGAAACTTTCCTTTGCGTCCGTTGTCTTCGATAGTGAAATACATGATCGCGTGATACGGGATGTATGTCTGTCAATCTCAGATCACCCCCCCCCCCAGTGAAAACCCTTATACAGAAGGAACGACTATCTTCATTCTATTAGGGTCTGCCTACGGGAGACTAAATGAAAACTTGCCATGGCCAAAACGGTTCGGATCGAGTGTATGACCGATTGTGGAGCACCATACTTCACCATAGGAGACTCGCTGTGGAGACTAATACAATATTGCAGATCTGCTCGATTCTAGTGATATATTGTAGCCTGTGATAAGAAAGAAATGCTCATACTCATATTTCACCACATTTCAGTTTAGTTTGTAGAATCGGTTGCATTCGCGTGAATTATACGAACGATGGTTGCGTCGTAGTCGATTGATGTAAAATTGCATTGTGGACGGGCGAAAACGCGATGTGCGTCAATGAAAATACGATCGACAACACGAACAACGTGATGCGAATCGGCAACAATGCAATAATTTCACGATGTGATAGTGTTCGATGAAGATTATACAACATTGTGGCAGAAATTATATGTCCAAAAATATTTTACGCGATCCGATCTGTTTTGGCTATGGCAAGTTTTCACTGGGGATGATGACCCAGTGATGGGTTCAAGATCAATTGAGATGAAATGCAGGACCTATCAATGATTAGAGAGTAGAGACTTGTCAGAAGATGTGAAAAAACGTGTATTTACTTACTGAGATTCTAGTCCCTTGCGGCATCGAGGAACAGACGAGGTAGAAAATATTAATTCAAGATGAGGGAGGTAGTGCGAGCACCGCCGGACCGCGCGAGCCGCTAGGTTAGGTTTCAAACTCCGTTAGGTCCTAACAAGCGTACAGATATGGCTCGACCGCCATTTCAGCAGCTTTTTTGACAAGCGCGACTTTTAACAGCAATCAACGATTCGAGTATCGGCTTGTCGTTGATCTCTGCACAGTGTTTACACGACATATGCCATGGTGGTGAGATTTATACCAGTTACTGCAATTACATTGGTATTGAGCAGTTTCAGAAAATATCTGTTCTCCAACATGATCCTTCAGTGCACTTACCTGCACGTCCCGGAGACCCTACGCCAACTACCCGAAACCTCGATCCCCTGATGCACCCTTTTGCCCGCGCTCGTGAGCGAAATCGTGCTTTGAATGCCGCCAAAATGGATAGATTGTTTGCGAAGCCATTTGTAGGGGCTCTCGAAGGTCACATAGATGCTATCGAGGTGTTATCCAAAAAGCCTGGATCATTGAGTACTGTTGCGAGCGGTAGTTGGGATGGAGGTGAGTTCAAACCTCGACTTGGCTCATGATCACATCCTTTAAACATCCCTCTCCCTTAGGTGTGATATTGCACAACGTTTCCGAGCGCAAACACATTCGGCGAATACAAGGCGCTCATAAGGGCAAAGTGTCCGGCCTTTGCTTTGCACAAGACGACCGGCTATTAAGTTGTGGTGTAGATAGCAACATCAAACTTTGGGATGCAACCCCGCAAGATGGTCCAATAGTCAGTTTCTCAGTTAGCAGGATATTTCTCGCGCACTTATCCCAGTCCAATTAGGAGCAGCGACCCTTGTCCGTGTATCCTGGGAAGTCGCCTTTCAAGTACGTTACTTAGTCATGCTGTCTACATCTGATCCAACCATTTCTTCGCAGCTCAATAGACCACCACCGTTCGGATCCACTTTTTGCTACAGCTTCAAATATTGTTCAAATATGGGACGAAACGAAGTGGGTGCTGTCCACCTCTCTCTTTTTTTCCAGCTGACTTGCCATTCAGGAGCGCCGCAATATCCGACCTAACCTTTCCCACGTCAACGGAAACCATCACTTCTGTGCGATTCAATATGAGTGAAACGAGCGTCCTTGGTAGCATTGGCTCAGATCGAACTTTCACGCTCTACGATATTCGGACAGGAAAAGCAGAGCGCCGTGTGATCATGCAAATGCGCTCAAATGCACTTGCATGGTCACCGACATTCCCAACGACCGTCCTACTCGCATCTGAAGATCACAATCTTTATACCTTTGACGTCAGGCAACTGAACACGCCCACTAAAATTTACAAGGCGCATGTTGCAGCAGTTATGAGCTGCGACTGGAGCCCGACTGGACTAGAATTCGTTAGTGGTGGATGGGATCGGACAGTAAGAATATGGAAGGAGGGTCAGGGTACGGGACCAGAAGTATATCATACTAAACGAATGCAAAGGTAAGCCGAAACATGATCTCCGCTTGTCAGCTTGTTCACTTTCTACATGAAGGGTCTCCTCATCTATATTCACTGCCGACGCGCGCTTTGTGCTGTCGGGCTCAGATGATGGTAATGTGCGGATATGGAAAGCCAAGGCCTCAGAAAAACTTGGTATCATTACGGCCCGGGAGCGCGCTGCAATCGAATACCGCGAGAGCCTGAAAGACCGATGGAAGCACGACAATGAAGTCGGCAAGATACAACGGTACATAGCAATTTTGATTATGTTGACTCGCGCTCACTAGTAGTGCAGCAAACGACACTTGCCAAAACCAGTCTACCAGGCTGCGAAGCTCAAGCGCACTATGCTCGATAGTCGCGCTGTCAAGGAAGAACGTCGGCGGAAACACACGCGTGCCGGGGAGAGCAAACCAGCTGCAGAGCGCAAGAAAGTGGTTATTGCGGAGCAGACCTGATTTCGCGACCGACTTAGCCTATACCTATAGTTTTCACAGCGTCACGGAGTTCAGCGTTGTCAGCATCCCTATATAGACTTGTGAGCGGTCTGGCCACATCAAATTTGAGATGGCGAGATGAGGCGGCGCAAGGCTTCAGAGTAGATTGCACGTGTGGTTTGGTTCCGCTGTTTTTGTAAGCACATGGTATATGGCACATCCAATGCCCTTGCCCATGAACTTTTGAACTTCCAACAATGTCAAACTGCTTGAAGCACACCCAAAGACCCCGTTCTAGCTCCAATAAGAACCCGTCCCCACCTCCTCGTCATGTAGTGGCACCTGCACCTCTAATGCGGCTGCCGGCGCCACTTACTATATGTTTACAACTTACTCCTCCACATTTACATCGTTGTCATGCCTTGTATGGATACTTCTCTCTTCTTCCCCCATATGCATTCAGCTTCTGACTTTGGGCGGAAACTTGACAGGGAACGCCAACACATTGTTTCTTTCGGCGACCCTCGCAAGGTTCAAAAATTACACCGCAATCCCGTATGGTATCCTCCGAGTCGTCGAGCTAATAATAGGGCTTTGCCAACAGAGTTGCTCCTGCTGATCTTCGAGGATGTTTACGCAGATAGCAGGCTGAACGGAGAGTGGGTCCAGTGTAGCCCGCAGTCCCCCACGCAGTTCCCATTCGCCTTGGCTGCCGTCTGCAAAACCTGGAGAGATGTTCTTGATTTGGTGCCAAGGTTCTGGACACGTCTCATCATCAACCTCGACACTACAAAGCTTTCAGACGTTGACAGATACCTTTGTCTCTCCCGGGAGCTCGCTTTTGAGATCATCGTCACGCGAGACCAACAAACCATTTTTCATTCTCGCGCAAATAACGACGAGGGCGCTCGAGCAGCTGTTGTCATGACACAAATTTTGCCCCATCTATTTCGCTGCAGGTCTTTATGTTTTCAGCTCCTTCGCAGCTCCTCTCTGCCTGCTCTTCGTCACTTGAACGTTTATGCGCCTCTCCTTGAGCGGCTAAGGCTGCAGTGTGGGATCGACGATGGCGAGCATCCCCTTGTCGGAAGCGAAGTGCCTGGGCAGTGGAACTTCTCTGCTCCGGCGCTTCGAAGCCTTTTTCTCAATGGGCGCAATTTCCGTGATGCTTGCGCTCTTCACTGGGTTGAAACACTTGGAAGCTTAGAAGACCTGTGTGTTTCGCGTTATTCCGGTGGAAAATATCCAACAGGAGAGTTACACCTGCATGACGTTTTACGTGTCGTCGATGGTCTTCGTCGTCGTTTTAGAAGACTCCAAATGCTGACTCTTCAAGATATCTCGTTTGATGTCATCCTCGCACAACAGGATGGCTACGATATTCAGATCGAAGCTATGAAACTACACTCCCTTGGCTCCTCGACAGTTCGTACCATTTTCGAGTCTAAGACTGGACCAGCCCCGCGCCTTGTACATCTCAAACACACACCCTTGAGCAATATCCGCTTGACTCAGACCGACACTCTTGTGCTGGAAGGTCCCTTCTCGTTCATAGCTGGGAGTATCAGTATCTGGGATGGGGCCTGTCTTTCCATAAAAGACTGTCCCAGCTTCGACGATCACACCATTCGTCACATGTACCAAGCATGGAATCCAGATAAACTCACATCCCCAAGCTGGTCCCGACTAGAGATAGACAATTGCACAGAATTCTCCGCAGACACGCTCCTGGACTTGATCAATGCACGCGAAGATGTGGTGCGACAAGCTCGAGAGAAGGACCCTAACTCACAGCTCATTATCAATAGCTTGCGGGTTTTGCAGGTCCATGGGGGACCTCCCATTTCGGCAAAGATTGTAATGCAACTCAAACAGAAGTTGGATATTTTCGAATGGCACGAAGCAGTCACTGGTATAAGACATTAGGTATGTAAAGTCGAAGATTGTATATGCCAGCGTACACAACCTAAGGGCGGATGTATTAGATATTGGCTGAAACTCAATCGCTCATCTGATGAATTTCGCCTCTGTCATGTCATGGTATCCGTCGAATCACCACGATATCATCCCAGCTTGACACGTCATGGCCCAGTCAATTCTAAGCGTGTACAAGAATCAGAATGTCATAACAAGATGCTCTGGAAACTGATACTACTAGTAGTACAGAACGTCCCATCGGGAACTTACTCAACGAGACCCGTTGTGACTCATGTGACGTCGTATCAGACTTGTTATTTATGGACTTAAAACCATGTAGTCGATTCGGAAAACCTATTACCACCCCCGATTTACAACTACTGGCGATGGCTGTCCTGCTATCAAGGTGTACATAGGTGCTTGGGATCATCCTTCCTCCGCGATGCGGACATAGCGCGCGCTGGAAATTCAAGGCACGACAGACAGAATCTTGTCGCGGGGGAAACTGGGGCAGTACGTTGATCTGATGCGTTGTGCATAGCCTTGACTTCAAGAGGACGGAGTGCAGATAGAACCTGAGCATGGGATGTCGCTCCACCTTGCAGAAATGTCATCGCGCGCAACGACAAGGTCATTGAGCCCATCCAGCCGAATCGCGCGTGTCCTTTGATCTTGAGTCTTGATGTGGTACCTTATGAACATAAGGGTGATGCCCCGCGACGAATATCAGTATGTTGCCTGCACCTCCTGTGTGTTTCACTAGTGTTCTCCGGCCGCAACATCGCGTGTAGTCTAGCTGCACCTTGTCAGAACATCTACATGTGGGGATGTCGTGCGAATACTTATAACGTTATTTCGCCAGAGGTTCCCCTGAAAATGCTTGTAACCCGGTAGTTTCAAGGGAGTAAACAGGACAGGCTACAGCTCGGGACCACCGCAGTCTAGAGCGCCCACTGATCAGATATCTGCTATCAACTGAAGGCAGGACAGTCAGGACAGACATCAATATTTGATGCAGTTGCTAGCACTGTGAGTGATGGAACTCGTCTAACATGTTGTCTCGTGCATCAAAGCAATCGCGAGGCTTACACAGCATAGCAAAGCATAGCCTAGTAGTGATGATCAGTGATATTTTGACAACACCGGCTATCTGATGAGACAATGGCTGCGCGATGATGTAAGCATTCGGATCATATAATGGCTATAGTTTGGGATCACTGATCAGTCACCACCTTCCACCTAAATACTTCTTCAGGCAGGTCCTTCTTATTTTCATTATACGCGCAGGACGCAACATGTCTTTCAAACGGTCATCCGCTCTTGATTTCAAGGATCGTAACCCATTCAACGACCAGGATCCCTTCGACGACAAACCTGACAACTATGCTCTCAACGCTATCCCAAACCACCTCCAGCGTAACAAAGCAGAACGTCTTCGTCTACAGGGTATCCAGCAGTCTGTTCCTAATGCTGCCATCGTTCCCCATGGTCCTCAAACTCTTGGTCAAAAGTTCGATTTGTGGATGATTAACGAAGGCGGGAAACGTCTGTTTTTCTTTGCATGGATCTTCTTCCACATGCTTGTTATTGCATTTGGTTTCATGAACTACCAGCTCAGTGATGATCTCACTGGAGCTCGCGCAACCTTTGGCATCACTTATGGTAAGCATTTAAATCCACCATCCATCCATTTGTCTCCTAACGTCCCCATAGCTATTGCTAGATCTGCAGCACTTGTACTACACACGGACGTCATCTTCATCCTTCTACCAGTCTGTCGGAACTTCATCTCCCTCCTTCGCAGAACACCCCTCAATCAGTTCATCCCATTTGACAAGAACATAACTTTTCACAAGGCAACCGCCTGGTCCATGGTTATCTTTACCGTTATTCACATCGCTGCCCACATGCACAACTTTTACAAACTTGCCCTTGCTGATCCAAACGCGACTACCGCGGGTCAGCGTGCCGTTGTTTTCTTGGAAGCAAACTTTGCCACTGGTCCTGGTGCTACCGGTTGGATTATGACTGTTGCCTTGGGCACCATGGTCTGGTTCGCTATGGAGAAGAGGCGCCGTGCCAACTTTGAGAGGTTTTGGTACACCCACCATTTATTCGTCGTCTTCTTCCTCGCTTGGCAGTTGCACGGTGTCTGGTGCATGATCCAGCCGGACAGACAACCCTTTTGTTCCTTCAACTCCATCGGTGTCTTCTGGGTACGTGAACTTTTTCAATCCAATTTTGCGCTGTTCCTGGACAAAGACTTTATAGCGATACTGGCTTGTCGGTGGCCTCATTTGGACGTCCGAACGGATTTTACGCGAAGTTCGCTCACGTCACAAGACCTACATTTCCAAGGTCATCCAGCACCCGTCTAAAGTCATGGAACTCCAGATCAAAAAGGAGAAGACAACTACACGCGCGGGGCAATATATTTTCATTTCTTGCCCAGAGATTTCCTACTTTCAATGGCACCCCTTCACCCTTACGAGGTGAGCCAGCTCCTTAATTAGCTTTTTGTGAGTGAAAGCTTATAATACTACAGCGCCCCTGAGGAAGATTACATTTCTGTGCACATCCGTGTTGTCGGTGACTTCACATCTGCGCTTGCCAAGGCTGTCGGCTGTGACTTCGACTCTAAGGAATCCAAGGAAGTTGACTCCAGTGGTGGAAAGGTTATCGGCACAAGCGCAAACCCACCGCTCAACCGAGTGCTCCCTCGTGTCATGGTTGACGGCCCATTTGGTAGTGCCAGCGAAGACTTCCTGAACTACGAGACTGTCCTTCTGGTCGGTGCTGGTATTGGTGTCACACCGTTTGCTTCGTGCGTAAACACATTCATTTACTTGATGACATCAATGACCGTGTCCATTCAGCATTCTGAAGTCGATTTGGTATCGCATGAACAATGTGAACAACTCCAAGCCCACCCGCCTCTCCAAGGTTTACTTCACCTGGGTCATCCGCGACTTCGGCAGTGCCGAGTGGTTCCACTCGCTACTACACGCCATCGAAGAGCAGGACACGGAGAACAGGATTGAGATCAACATCTACCTCACTGCTAAGATCAAGGACGACGACATGAACAACATCATCGTACGCCGACTTTCCCGTCTCTCGGGAGTAGTTCTGTACTGATTTCATTTTTCTTAGGTCCAAGACGTCGGTGCAGAGAAAGACGCTGTCACGTCTCTTCGTGCTCCCACTCATTACGGCAGGCCAAACTGGGATAGGGTGTTCGGTTCCATGGTTGACAGACACCCCGAAACCGACGTTGGCGTGGTGCGTACTTGAGTTTTCTTTGTTAGAATACGTCCGCTCATCCATCCTTTCACAGTTCTTCTGTGGTCCCCCAGTGTTGTCCAGGCAGCTCCACCAGATGAGCAACAAGTATTCTAACCCCAAAGGCACGCGTTTCTTCTTTGGCAAAGGTACGTTGTTACTTTCCGTCCTGTTGCCAGGCTCAGCTAACATGGATCTGTTCTGTGCAGAGAATTTTTAGGATGCCTTCCTATTGTCACTCGTTACTGTGGATACAGTGCTGTTATATACTGTAACTACTAGTACTTATCTGGTTTTGTTCGGCGTCTATGGGAATGATGCTATGGATCTGTGGGTGGCCGGAATACAAAAAGGCCAAGAATGTATACGATATAGCGGCTATCATGTACTGGATTGGATATGAGCTGCCATCGGAGCGAGGAGAAAAACCTTGCTGCGGGAATGATATTAATTTATATATAGTACTTATAGGTGGGCACTATGATACGAAGTATACACGAATAGATTAAGTTCGTTGTTTCATGTACTGAGTAGATAGTCGCGAAAGAGACCATCCCGTGAATACAAGGTCTCCTAGGTCTCCCCTAGGCTGACCCTAATAAGATGGAAGACAGTCGTTCCCCCCTTCTGTATTAGGGTTCAGAATTGGTTCAGAACAAATCAGTCGCCAGGCGGAACTGGTTCGGGTTCTCCACTAACCATGGCGGCGGTGTCGTCCCCCACAAACTGTCATACGCACTCACCACGTTCCCATGTATCGTCGGTAGCGTAAACGTGATCTCGTGGTGGCAGCACGTGCACTTCTCGAGCTCCCCCGCCTCCACGAACGGCCTCTCCAGCACGCAATAAAGCTCTTCCCTATCATCGACACGATATACCCGACACCAAATCTCCACCAGTTTCCGCACAAAGTCACCCATGTTCCCCTCTCCGCCATCAACGAGAACGACCATCAAGCAGTCCGCGATCTGCTGGTGCTTCCACCCCGATGGCCGAGCTGCCTCCAGGACGCCATCCTGGCAGTGCACGACGTCGTGCGTCTTCTCCCACGGAACGGACGCGAGCCCCGACTGGCTCCGCGCGCGCCGTTTCCGCGACGTCCACACGACAGGCCGCGAGCGGATGACGCGCCCTCCTGCGCCCTTGCGCACCATCACCATGAGATCAGGGTGTCTTATGCAGGCATTGACAAAGGCTTGTGCCTTTGGGTCGTTTAGAGATAGGGCGCCGTACAAGGACAGGTTGCTCTTCGTCTCCTCCCACGTGGGTCCTGCGCAGTAAGAACCGCTGTCCGTGCAGGTGATGGAGTGCCGGGGTGAGGAGAGCGGTATGGTCCTCGGGATGAAGCCTGCCAAGATGAGTTCTTTCGCACCGTCGAAGCCGTTGGTGTACTTCAGGCACGAGAGGGAGAGGGACGTTTGGGAAAAGAGGACAAATCGGGTCAGGGCGATGATTTCGTCCACCTGGTGAGTGGGACATGGGCACTTGATTGAACTGACAAATTGGACGCATAAATACGTACCGTCTTGCAGGATGAGCGGAGGCAGGAATAGCACTGGTAAATTGCCATCATATGGCCCCAGGCGTGCAGCGGCCACTCTTCTCCACTAGCGTCCTTGAAAACCTTGCCCCCCAAGACCATCACGTAGTCGCCTTCATCATTAGCCCGTAGAACATCATCGACCGCATCTCTGACATCGTGGACGCATGAATTCTTGATAGCAGTCCAAATCTTCTCCAAAGTGACCAAGTCTAGGTTATCATCGCTCAGAAGCGCCATGACACTATCATAACTCTGGGACAAGAACATAAGGGCCGACTCTGTGAATATTGCACGTCGCACATATGCAGATATGACTTCCAGTCGCTCTGCATGGTACTTCGAGGTGGAAGGAGCGCAATACCGCGCTAGGCGTGACCTGATCTTCTCTCGGAACTCAATAGCCTTCTCGCGCAGTGCTGTCTCTAGGGGATCCTCGATAACTGCACCTTGATCGCCATCTGTAGATTGGAAGGACGCGTCGCGACGAACAGACTCGTCATCATAGCCTGAGCAGTCTACTGATTCGTGAGCATCGGGGTCGCGATCCAAGACCCAAAGCGCGTCCTGTGCCTGCAGGATGAGTTGGTAGGCCCGCTTCTCGACGTGGTACATTAGTCCCTCGATTTCAGCGCGTTTCCTGACCAGGGATGCCCAAAAGGTTTTGTGACCAAAGTCCTGATATGTCATATGCGTGAACTTATACTCGATGTACAATGCAGCGCAGCGCATCATACCATGTCCTTGCTATTTTCATGGTGGTGAGCCAAGTCAAGCGCTACTCGTGACATCACTCACCCGAAAAAGCGCTCGGAGAAGTAAGCCCGAGCTTCTATACATCTTCCGCTCGCCACTCAGTGGAAGACGATGGTTTGAAACTCGTAAAGTAGTACCTGGTCAACAAGTTATACTTCACTCTCAAGCAATCATTCCATTCCTTGAGGGGTGGAAGGGCAATGCACGCCATGATAGCTGCAACATCGTTGCACGCTGGGTTATCGACAACTGCATCGAGAAGTGCATGACGTGCCTTGTAGTTTGTATACAGCTTTAATCGTTCCTAAGTAGAACGGGACTCAAACCACTGAGCTACTACTAGACCGCACAGTGAGAAACCAACCTCATTATGTCGGGGACACCAAAGTGCACCGTCGACGGTCGGCAAACCACATTCTGTGCCAGAAAAACCCAAAGCAGCACATGTTTCGCGTTTTTTTCTGAGCAACCTTGTCATGGTGTAGCGAAGACGTAGGAGAGTTCGCTACTTACATGAAACGACTCTGAGCAACTTGTTTGAGGATGGGGATCGTCACAAAAACACGTGATCAGTGACAACCGCGTAAATAACATTCCCCTCGCTGTCTCTTCATGCACGAGTCAACGAGGCGAAATATCTCTCAAGTTGTGGATGATGCTGCATGGACACGACAATAGGTGAGCAAGATTATGGTTAGCGTGCGGCTACACACAAATCTATTGATAATGCAAGGCGGCAGTCAATATCCGAGAGGGGCGCAAGGCGACGATTACATTTGAAATCTCTCTGTCCAACTATTTATACGGTCTCCACTCCGCTACATAACATGACGTCTCTCGCCGTGTCATATATTCTCGGCTTGCGCGATTCACAACAAAATCAAGCTAATCAAGAGCAGACAACACTCAGGCTTGTCATCAATGAATATCTTATTCGGACGTCCGACCTTCTGGCTGACTCAGTAGTCACTTCCCCGAATTCAAATGAAGCACCGCTAAAATCCTGTGAACTGTGCAGGCAGAAGTATTTTCAATCAAAGGTTTGCAAACAGCATGACTCTCAGTCTCTCAGATGATTTGGTTGTCAAATTGTTTGTAAACCGGTCGGTCACCAGGCTCACCAGGCTCTTCACCCTGCGCCCACGGCTCAAATATCGGACAAGAAAATGTATAGCATCCCCGAGGTAGATCGACATGGAAAACCGCGGATCTGTGCTATCAACATCAAGTATAATCTCTGCCCAGTTACTGTCGTGGTAAAGAGTGAGAGACTCAATAAGGCGATCATCTACTTGTTCCAAGGGTAGGGCAACAACATTGCCACGCAGTACCACGTGCCTGTGAAGTAATTGTCGGATAATATGTATGTAGAAGGTATTGCAGCACGCAATATTGCAACAGCCCGTGCCAATAAGGGTTATCATGACGAATTACAATGGACGTGAGAAAGACTGGTCCAAGATCTAGACGGCATCACTACTTACATAATCCGAGCTTGTCAACGAACGTCTAGACTCTAGAGGGCTACCGATAGGCTGGTGCCAAATTTCGTAGAGATCATGTGGGCTGACCTCTTCTGAGCGGGTATCGGACAAGGGCGCGCGGACGGATTAAATGAGTGCTATACATGTGTATGTAAATACTACGGTAATCAGTATGATAGTAAATGAAATGTAAATGAGTGGTATCTTACCTCAGTCTTGTGAGTCGAAGACCGAGGTTGTACGAACGTCGAAAACTTTTGATGGATGGGAAAGATGATTATGTAAGCTTGCTCGGCGGTATAATGAAAATGTCCTTATCAACTTTCAACAACTTCCACGATCTTCCTCGCCTATGAGGAGACTAAAGATACACACCGTGGCCAAAGAAACCCCGACTGCTCTAATTTAGGTAGGCCTGGTGCCGTCCCGGTTGTTGATTTGTTGGCCAGTCGAGGGTATGTAAGCTGGAAATAACATTTATCGTGATCGACTAATGCACAATTACGGAAGACCTCGGATCCGTTGTGTGTACATGACCGTCTCGTCAATTATATTTTGCAGGGTGATTTCCCCTCTTATGTGCTGCTGTTTCACCTGATCAAGTCGGAAGCACTGGAGGAAAAACTTTAAGCATGTCTCTCACATCAGTACAGCGGAAGCATTGGATGTTCATTGTACCAGTTCGTCCGTGAAAGCCTGATCAGAGGCGAGGATGAGGAAATTGGATCACCTCACATGGAAGGCTACACCAGACCAATCCTCTTGGAATTGAATGTTCCGATTCCAGGAGAACAGTCTGGATAAGTACATAAGAATAATTTATTTTTGGTTATTGAAACATATCTTATGTAATTAGATCGTTCTAAATTATGATGTCAAAAAAACCTTCATGGCATCTAGTAACCAGAGACGCCGTTCAAGAAGGGGTCGTTACTGAAGTTAAAGACAGAGCAACCGCGCTGGGTAGTCTGATTGCAGGAGAAGCACCAGTTGTTAGTAGAATTGATTGTAATCCCGGTCCCCTAAGTGAAGCTGTGAGTAAGAAATCGTCCATGCTGTAAAGAGCAACTTACGAAAAGTTCGGCCACGAAACTATCGAGCGTGATGCTTGTGTTGCCGAACATTTTCAGCTGACGGAACTCGCTGTCTTGAGTACCGTTTTTGAACTTCAGGCTGACCTCATGTTGACCCTGCGAGTTCTGCGACAATTCGATGGCGATAGCAGAAGCATAGTCGGCTGTAAGCTGGGTATCAATTTGTGTTGATGAACTAATGCACCATTGATACTGACCGATACCAGAAATGTCAGGGTCATATAATGTGGCGTTCGTGACATTGAACAAACTGATGAATGGCTTGTAATCGACCTCCTGAATATTCATCTTGACTTTGTTAGAAGGCTGAGTCATGTTACCCAGGGCCCAAATGATCTCTGGGAGGAGAGTGCGAATGGCAACTGTAGCAACGTTAGTAAAACGCATTTCCCACTGGCAGGAAACTGACTTTGACCGATAGAAGATGATGCACTATCGGTGAAGACAGATTGCTGGACCCAATTAGCATAATGACGAGCTTGCTCGAGGAAGGTGGGAGGCAAAGTTTCGTAATAGGTCTTGTTGTAGGTGTACTGGACGTTCACATGGTCGTATATCTGCGAGACGATGAGCTCGAGCTAAGAGAAAATTACTCAACTGAAAACTCACATTCCACTGCACAATTACGTCAATAAAGCTTCCAGAAACAAGATAGAACGACATACCATGTTCGTGAAGTTGTTACTAACGCTCCCCAAGTAAGGTTTCAATGCCGTCAGGAAGGGCTGAGCGACGGCGGACATGTTTGTGAATGAGGATGAAGTGTAAAGTCGGGTTAAATGTGATTGGAAGTACTGTCCTTGAGTGTTACGACGTGACATCCCGGAGAGACAGTGATTTTTCATACCTCGCACTCCATCCAGCTCGTGAGAGACGGACTTTGCCAATATTCCAACGATTGCACTGCAGAAAATTAAGTACTCAGAGGACCAAGGAACAGCTGTACCTGCATGCTAACTTACCTGGAATATATTGGAATCCTCCGAGAGGAGGGAGGACCATTGTACCATTCGCTAAGGTCATCTCTGACTGAGAAGTGGATGGGTAGAGACCCTGCAGCAGAGCATAGGCGGAGTTGAGAATAACGTTTCCGCCACCAGCATCTGCGCGAACTGCCAGCTGGTCGATGTCCACCACATCAGTGCTAATGTTCTGGATGTAAGACGACGAATCGGGGTTGAGATATGTGTCACGAAGGAAGCCTCCGAGTTCAAATTCTTGTTGCTAAATACTCATCAGCAAGATCTGGCATTTTATCATGGTTGAGCCCTCACCTCTCCAAGGGGAGTAATGTATGCTTGAGTGGAGTTATAGGTAGTGGGGTCCTGGTAGTATGCCGTTCTGTCGCCGTGACGTGCCAAAAGAACGACGCCGATAAGGCCAGCCGTGGTTGTAGTATTGACCATGATGGCTAGAGGTGCTGGGACTGCAGTGAATGACAGGATGAGGTTTCTGGCTTCAGCCTGCCCACTTTATAGCATATTGGCGGTAAGCATACATCGCTGCCCGAAAGCACACTAGTACTATTGGAGTAGAGGCATGTCGACAACAGGGAGTCACAGCCTCGCTTAGTGCGAAACCTATGGCTGGTATCGATGGAACCAACGCTTAAGAGGTCTAACGTAAGCTCAGCCGGGCAGCTCGGAGCCAAAGTCTCACTGCCCGCTGGCGGCTGCTTACAAAAAAGCGCACTTTGTGCAGTGGGATTCCGCGTCAAAGTCACGGGCTATGATGCGCCGACAGGTGGATACCAGATTAATACTCATATAGACGGTATATAGAGTTTAGTACACACGCACGCTTGCCACTTCATGATTACGTAGTCACATTACTCCTTTTTCTCTAACGTCGTGCTGGTCTATTCTTTCAGGTATTATTTAGTGTCTACTGTGTATGCGTACTTATACAATGGTCTATTCTTTCAGTATCCAGGTCTTTGTTGTCGTGTTGAGTCGAGCCTCATTTCCAAGACGTCTGCAGCTTTGCATGTTCATGCGCATTGCAAATGCCACACAAACAGCTTTAACGTGAGCTATTGACTTTTAGGATAGACCCTAGGAAGAAAATGATTGATGTCGATGACTGTGTACCCCTCTGGCAACGCAGACCCGAAGGCGGTGAACGTGGTCCGTGAGCATGTGCACAGCCCCATTTTGTACGTCCGACGGCCATCCATACGTTGATATTATTATATTTTCACCCCAGCTTCAACTTAGTTGCTGGGCGAAGTCATAATATGCCTTCCTTCTAGTGACCATGACTTGCTATTGAGGTTTGCCACTGCTTTGGTACTTATGGTACTTCGTCTCCACTCGAGGCAGACCTGAATATCCCAGCCAAAACTTCCAAGAGGCTCCTAGACGCTGACAGAGAGCCTCTAGGAGCCTTGTTTTCTTTATAGATCTTAGCATGTTGACAAATGATAAAACAAATGATAAGAGTCAAACTCGAACTCGAGACGTGTGATAATAAGCAGTATCACAACGTTACTGATACCTAACCGGAAAACTACATCAGTGTGTCACTGTACAGATACAGCATATGGGCATAATACCAATGAGAACAGGGACCTGGGAGACTGCAGTTACAAAATGAAAATGTGAAAATGTATGCAAGTAAAGAGACGGGAAACTTTGAAAGTGATGTATGAAGGGAAGAAACGGTGTGAAAACGAGAAGGATGTGGAAATTTCAATGTGGCAAGAGACGATGAGATATGTCTGAATTGATGGAGGTACAAGATCATTCTTGCATGGCATCGGGTAGGTTCAACTTCAAGTTAGTCATGGCACGGAGCTACGAAAGACGCTACATGTTACTTCGGTCACTATCTCATAATACATAACATTTTGAATGGTCCCACCGTGGGGCCGCAGTGTCCCATAATGCATATCTGATAATGCATAGACTTGCATGGTTCAATATTTTTTAGTGTACTGGGGCTACGTACATTGTGAAGGAACTCATTCCATCTCATTCCACATACATATCTACAATGGTCGCGGACAAACGAAAACCATGAGACAAGCCTCCGCCCTATCAAGGACAGCCAAAAAAAACCGAAGGTCGATGATACCCAGCAATCTCTGTGCAACCGGTCGCTCACACAGCCGCACGCCGATTTGAAGACTCGTGATCGCATTTTTGGTGAGTCACCATCTGTACTATGTAGATGAGTTTCTCGAGCCAGCCGAAGAACAGCAAGTTGGAGAGTCCTTTGAAGGTGGGGGATGAAGCCATCATTACTGTGGTGAAACAGGAGATGGCAGAGAAAGCAGGCCAGGTGATTGGGGTAGAGTTC